>VZTG01006866.1:31810-53507 GCA_013397845.1 Melanocharis versteri | reverse complement strand
AGCAGCCTTTGGGAACAGGCAGCCCCTGGGAACAGGCAGCTTTGGGAACAGGCAGCCCTCAGGAGCAGACAGCCCTCAGGAGCAGACAGCCCTTGCAGGACTGCAGGAGCCCTTCCTGGGGGGAAGGATGCCCTGTGGGCTGGCAGCTCTCCCTGATAGCTCCCCTATCCCCTGGGGAGATATCCTCTGGCTCTGTCCCTGCTGTGCTGCAGTCCTCATACTCCCATTGTGTGTTATTTGTATGAGTCTCGTGAGTGACAAATCCCCCGTGTCATGCAGGTCCCTGTGAGGAGGGGTCTCCCAGTGACATCTCTGATGTCTCACAAAGGGATGCTGGCAGCACTCAGAGAGCTGTCAGGAACAGCAGTCACCACCCTCCTCTCCAGCCAATCCATATCTCAGACTGGGAGGTGGGGGACTGGGATTTTTGGGTCCGAGAGTCAGCATTTGCAATGGGAAGGGGATGAATTAATCACTGGAAGCAGCATTTCTGAATTTCCAGTCCCAATCTGCCAGGGACCAGAGCTGTCGCTGGCCAGCACAGCAGCTGCCAAAAATGAAAAGAACTTTATAAATAGGAACACATGCCCGTGCATACAGGTGGGTGAACAGGAAAAGGGAAATCACATAAATAAAGAAGCATCTCTACTTGTAAATAAAAACTCATCTGGCTGCATGGTGCAAACTGGTCCCTGACTTTTAGAATGATTTAGATTTTTAGAATGACTGTGGCCCTCAGGTTGAGAAAGCTGGGAAGGGCTGATCCCAGTGCAGCACATGTGCAGCACATCTGGCACTGCCCAGCAGGCAGGGCTGCTGGAGGGAAAGACCTGGCATTTGTCAGCACGTAAACTGGGATGCTCCCAGTTTGCTCTTCCTGCTGCTGGCAGGGAGGGCAACAGCTCGGAGTCCTCGCAGCCCCCCAGGCAGTGAGCTGTGCTCTGCCTCTGCAGCCACTGACCTGGGCTTGAGTTTCTCTGTGGAGCCCAATTTCCATCAAACACACTCTTTTGGGTGCTCCTGGACTGTGAAAGGGGGGAAGCAGAAGGTCCTGGATATACGCGACAAACATAAAGTTCTTTAACTTTTCCAAGGCGTTTTTTCCTTTTTTGATTTTGCTGGCTTATGTTTGCTTTCCAGCCTGTCTGCATTTTGAGGCTTCATTCTTTCTCTGCTTTACTCCTTTCTCTGCAAACACCCAGGAGGCTCAGTTCCACACGAATGAAGGGTGAGGGGGTCAGTGGGGCTGTGGCTCCCTCGGGAAGGAGCAGTGCTTGGTGCCCAGACACCCCTGGAGCAGGGGAGCAGGAGCTGCTGCGAGTGGCCCCTGTGCAGGGAGAGCAGGAAAGGGGCAGGGATGCTCAAGCAGTGACTGGGACTGGGACAGGGGCACAGGGGCAGCGTGACAAGAAGCTCCACCCCAGAGGGGTGAGGAGTTGAGGAGGAGGAGAGGGTGCTGCCTTTGGAAGGGAATGAAGATTTGAAGTTATACACCTGTGTGGTTCTGCCTGTTTCTTGCAAGCAGGAAGCACATCTGCCCTCCTCCTTCTTGGCTTCCCAGTCCCCCAGTCACTCTGTGCCCTGGTTTTGGCTGGGATAGAGTTAATTTTCTTCTCAGGAGCTGGTACAGTGCTGTGTTTTGGATTTAGCAGGAGAATAATGTTGATAACACACGGATGTTTTGGTTGTTGCTAAGTAGTGCTCACCTTAAACCAAGGACTTCTCATTCTCCCATGCTCTGCCAGTGAGGAGCTGCACAAGAACCCACGAGGGACAAGACAGGTGATCTGAACTAGCCAAAGGGATATTCCATACCATGGAACATCACACTCAGTGTAAAAACTGGGGGCAGTTGTCTGTGAGGGGCTGGGGGCTGGGCTGGGCATCGGTCAGTGGGTGGTGAGCACTGGGCATCACTTGTTTCTCCTGGGTTTTGTTTCTCTCCCTGTCTCTTTTTCGCTGTTGTTGTTATTAATATTATTATTTTCAATTATTAAACTGTTCTTATCTCAGCGCACAAGGTTCACCTTTTCCTCTTGATTCTCCTCCCCACTGTGGCAGGGAGGGGAGTGAGGCAGCTGGGTGAGACTGGAGCTAAACCTCAGCACTCCTGAACCTGTTGGACAGAATTTGAGAGAGAAACTGCAGGAGAAACTACTGAAACAGCGCTACCAACTTCTGACAAGTTTTGAGCAAATTCACGACTGTTCCCACTGAGGGAAAAGCAGGGATGTTGCAGGCTTTGGCTTGGCATCAGCTGCTGGGCTGATGGTCGGGTGCGTGCCCTGCCTCTTGCCCAGCCACTGCCGTGGGCAGGTACATGAGGGACAGCCAGCGGAAGGAAGGCTGGCATTTAGGGACACAGACTTGTGGAGAAAGCAAAGGGCTTGTGAGGCAAGAAGGTGTCTGAGAGGCAGAGAGGATCTGGGGTATTGCAGAGGAGGAGCTATAAAAATCAGGGATTATCGTGGCGTGGGTGGGTGTGGGGATGCAGAGCCACGGAGGGGCAGGGACGCAGAGCTCTCCAGCTGCCATGGGCATGTTTTCCTCCTTCTGCAGGGAGAAGCAGGAGCAGGAGGAGGTGAAGGAAATCTTGAATAGGTGTCACCTTTCCCTTGCCTCATCATGGCAGCCGCGGTGCAATGAAGTATTTTGTTTCTGGAGAAGTTTAACTTCCGCTTCCCTACCAGCTTTAAGGGTTTCTTGAAGTTAAGTTATCTGCACATGGCTGTAAGTGTCTAGCACAGGGTACCTGTACAGAAATATTTTTATGTGATGGTCTTGTTTTTGCCCTGAGGCCTGTAAGTTGTGATCCCATCCTAGTCCTAGCAAAAGTGATAAAAAAAAGGAAGGTTGCTAAACCTCTAAATAAACTTATTTTATTTTGCCTCTGGTGAGTGACAAAATAATTTGTAAGGAGAAGGTTCATTTCCACTCTTAATGTCCTGTTATAAACTCAGCCTCCAATGGGAATAGACAGGTATTTGGAAATGTGGATAATAAACTGCTCAATAGACCTCTCTGGATCAAAGCCAGCTCTGCAGTCACATCTTACAGGCTATTTCACTGTAATTTTTTTAATATTTTAAAAACAACAACATATCAAAGCATGAGAAATCCTGAGGCTGTGATTTCCAGGGCATCCCACAGCGTGAGGAGCCAGCCTCACCAGCACACAGCAGTCACCCAGTTTGGGGAGCTGGGGCCAGCACCCACCAGAGCAGACCTGGGGAGCTCTGTGGATGCTCTGACCACACTCCCAGGTGCCTGAGAGTCCCCTCCTCTGCTGGGGGAGCTGCATCTCCTCAGAAACCTCTCCTCGAACAGCCAAGAATGTGACAAGTGCTGTAACTGCGTTTGCATTACCCACTGCGGGTGGCTGAGGCATGAGCTGTTCAGCGTTTATTTATTTATTTCTCAACAGAGGACGGAGGCAATGTTTTGCTGTATGCTGCCATCTGCTGTGGGCTTCATATGATTATGAGCATTTCAAATTTGTTTCTGATAGAGATAATGCTGCTTAGAGTACAGGTGACCAAATAAATCACACATGGAGTTGTATGAAAAGGATCTAAAACTCCCTTCCGCTTGACCCTCTGTGCAAAATATCCTTCAAACAGTGGGAGACCTGTAGGAAGGAGTTATTATTTACTGGTGATTTTAAGTGCAAATTATTTCCTCTAAATGCTTTGTGCTGTGGTGCTTCAGGGCATTCTTGTCCTTTTCTCTTCCCTTCTCATTTTTCCCTCCCTCTCTCACCTGGAAGCTCCAGGGGGACCATATTTATGGCTGGCAGCCTCAGAGCAGAGCTGTGGCGTGGGTGCCCGAGGCAGGGCCAGGCTCCTGTCAGCTGCCAGCCCTGTGCCTGCATTTACCTCGAGTAAATACGCTCCAGCAATAGGAGGTGGAGAAATCAATAGTAGTTTTTTCCTCTTGCCCATTGCATTTTACAATTGCATTGCTCAGGCTGGCGGCTATCAAAGGTCTCTTCGGGGAAATGAATTGATGACGGAGTCAGTTTTCTTTTGATCACGAAAAATTGTTCTGGTCGTATTTCGACAACCCATAAGATTGGTGCATTTTTACCTCTCCCCTGCCAAAAATGATGCAAACTATTGAAAAACTTACTCATATATCTGGTATCCACGCTGGGGCCGCAACCTGCTGTCCTCTACCGGGGCTGGAGCTCCACCAGCAAGAAAACGTGTGACAAAAGCAACAAAACAAACTTGGAAGCCTCTGCTCGTGTTAAATACATCAAAAGGGAGATTAAAGGCAATGATCGAGTGGGCTCTTTCAGTCCAGATAAGAAACACTTCCTTGTACCTTCCCTAAAGTCAAACACACCAAGCAAGCTCCTTTCTTACTGTGCTTTATGTAATCTGGGGCTCTTGGTGCCCACAACTCTGATACTGCTTCTCACGGGGCTTTTTGTTGAAGGAAGTAAATTTGGCCTGCAGGTCTTAAACCAGTGCTATATTTGGAGATGCTGGAGCGTGTGCACCTTTCAGAGATCAAAACAGGTTGGAACCAGAACCAGCAGGATGCACAGTGCAGCACTCAGAATGCAAATTTCCAACCTGCTTTGTTTGGATATTGGAGACACTCTGAAGAACCAGACCTAATTTTATTTTTTAAGCCTCATGTACAGTTTTTAAATTTGCATTTACAGACTTACTTGAACCTTGCCCTAAGAGCAGAGCTGGGCAGATCCCCACCGCTGTGCTGGGATGTACCTGGTGCAGGATGTGTTAAAATCATGTCAAAATCAAGTTAAATGCGTGTCACCTCTCAGAAGGCACCTCTGAGCTTAGGCTCTTGTTTTTATGCTCATCTCTGCCTCTTTACAGAACTTTCCTGCTTATTTGTACATCTCAAGTGAAAAAAAGAGGGATTTCAGGTTGGCCAAAGGAGACTTCATCCATGTGATATTTCTCAAGGGTGTCTGGGAAAACTGCATATTGAATAAAAGTCACTCGTGGTTCATCCGAATTTACCAGCTTTGTCTCAGTTTCCAGACTAAACCGTCGTGGTGACAGGAACAGGTGATGAATGGCAGTGGAATTTTTCTTCACGTGCTGGACATTTCTTGCAAAGCCCAGCATGTGAGGAACATTGGATTAATTTCCTGACAGTCTGACATGTTGCTGCAAGGCTGTGCCTACGAGCAGGTGGTGTTTCTAAGGGACACTGTGGCTGTAATATAACCCTGAGCTACACCAGTGATCCGAGTCCACAAACCAGAGGCTGTTTCATCAGCCTCTTTAATAACGTGGCAAATATACACTCCCCTAATATAAAGGTCTTAAACACTCCGAAGGTGTTTACCATGAAACCCCTAATCAGGATTAGTTAAACCAGAGCTGCTTTCAGCCCCACCTGCTTTGGCAGCCCTCTGTACCTGCACATGTGGTGTTGAAAATTATTTTTGTTGAAAAAAGAGAAGAAATCCCAAGGAAAAGGAAAGGCTTGGTAGCCTGCCTTAAAAAGCCTTTGAAAAGTGAATTTTCTGTGCACCAATTCATTCCAGCTGTAATACTGATAACCAGTTCATCAGTCCCACAGATCTGCATAAAACACAATGCCCATCTCTGTACAAAACACCTCCCACAGCAAATGTCCTAAACCCCCAGGTATCTTCACTTGGATTAATGTAAATAAATACGTTAATATTGTGATTATATTTATTTTAAAGCTTCTGGCATGAATGTTATGGGCATAAGGAATGGGGGGAAAATCCAGCTGTAGAGAGTGACTCTTTTATGTGGCAAGGGGGTTGGAGCTGGATGATATCAGGAGCCTTCCAACCCAAACCATTCCATGGTTCTATGACTCTATATCCTGCCTGTGCATAATTAGGACAGCACAGCAAGGGCTCTAACAGAAATCAGAAGGAAGACTGAAGGAAGATTTGCAGGCTCACTGGGCTGGGTCTACCCATAAGTGACTGTCATTGATCTGGGGGTCAGTGTGGCTTCTTGCTGGGAAGATTTTGGTAGTTTTCCTCATTTTACACTGTATTTCTCTTTAATACAAAAGCAGACCACAATGGATATTTATCATACAATCTTTTTATGGAAACACAAGAGTTCAAAAGGAATTTTCGGGAGTCCTTTCAGAAATATGAAATAACAACACTGCCAGCTCTGAGAGAAGTGCCTTCATCTCCAGACTGCTGATAATATTAAAATATCAGCCATGTTGGGCTGTGAAAATGTCATGATAACAAGCAGTGAACATTAAAAATCTTCTGAAAATGTCTCAGCTACACAAGGGTTCAACATTTCTGGGTACAACTTTGTTGTAGTTCTGTCGTGCTTCTGTCAGTTGAAATTAATTCCAGTTTCGGTGCCAGCTTTGCAATAATCATTCCCTCTTCTTTTTAACAACATTCAGGCTTGGGAAGTGCTGTTTCCATTGCGCTGCAGTTTCTTCAGTCAGGGTGGAAGGTTTTGGTGCAGTGTCCTGTGATATCAAGGTTTGTATCCACAGAACAACGTGAAGGCTGACAGTTCATGCAGGTTTGCTGTTTTCTCTCAAATTTGACCTGATACGTTGCAGCAAAAATTAAGTTCTGATTCTGCCAGCGCTTTCCTGCAGCAGTGGTGATGCAAATACTGATTTAGAAGCACACAGACTGCATCCAAAACCACATCTCAAGCAGATCACCAGCACCTGATCAGATGATAAGATCAATTTTGGCTGATATTGAAAAGCTCTGACAATATTATCCATTATTCAGCCCACGCCATCCCCGGCAATCAATTCTAAAATTGACAACTTTCACCCTGGGATTTTTACAAGGGGCAAGTGTCAAACAATCAGGCATTTTCCAGCCTAAAAATAGCTGAGAGTGTTGCATTAAAATGGAAATCAGGAAACCACAGCAGCACTTCAGATGTTTTGTCCTTTGTCTGGCTGGCATCAGTCCCTCCAGACACTGGTGTCACTAAGAGGCACAAAGAGTGAGGGATCTGTATTGTCTCATCAGCAGAGAAAGGCAGGGAAAGTAGGGCAGAAAGAATCTCCTCTTCCATTTACGTTCAGTAATCTCAGAATTTTCCAGTCAAGTTACAACCTGTTGCTCATTTCAGAGCTATTTACTGCAGGAAAACACCTAAGAATTCGATTTTTAGGAACTTTGTTCACAGCCACGTGATAATATATTTGAATTCAGAGATTATTTTCTTCTAACAGTTGAACGTACTGGTCAGAAGTGCCAACTCTCTGCTTCCTGCTTGCTTTTGGATTCAAAGGAAGCTGCTGCTGCCTGTGCAACAGAGCATGGACCTCTTGTGGACCCACATGAATACTTTCAGGAAAAAAGGTATTTTTGTAGTCTGGTTCTTGGAAGGTAAGTACGAAAATAACAGTGAGCAACCTGATCTGGAGTTGCTCTAGCCTTTTTCTGCAAAACTTTATCATGACAGCATTCAGGGTTATCAGTCTTAGCTTTTTTCCTACGTGTAAAAATTGTAGCTGACAGTAAACACAGATGCTCATCATCCAGCATCCATCTGCCTCTTCCACCCAAAACAGGCTGAATGCGCAACAGTTTGCATCAAGTACAGCTGCCAGTAACAAAAATAAATGGTGAAAGGTGCTCTGTGAAGGTCCAGAGCTCAGAGCAGGTGGCCAGAAGAGTGGGATGGGTCCTTCTGCAGGGCTGGAGTGTGACGTGGATTTTCAGGAGCCCAGAGCACAGGCGATCTCCTCAGGTCTGCAGTTCTTCTCTCTGGGGAAAAAAAGCCAGTTATGCATCGGTTGCAAATGCTGGTGTTGCCACCCATTGAATTCTGAAAGGGTTTTCCTGCTGCACTCAGGTCACCAAGGGGGCTGAGGGGCTGCTGGAGCCAGTCCTGCCAGCAGAATCATAGAAACATGGAATGGTTTGGGTTGGAAGGGACCTTAAAGATCATCCAGTTACAACCCCCTCCCATGGGCAGGGACACCTTCCACTGTCCCAGGTTGCTCCAAGCTCTGTCCAACCTGGCCTTGGACACTTCCAGGGATCCAGGGGCAGCCACAGCTTCTCTGGGAAACCTGTTCCAAGTGCCTCACCACCCTCACAGGGAAGAATTTCTTCTTCACATCTAATTTAAATCTACTCTCTGTCCATTTGAAGCCATTCCCCCTTGTCCTGTCACTGCAGGCCCTTGTAAATCGTCTCTCTCTGTCTTTCTTGCAGGCTCCTTCAGGCACTGGAAGGCTGCAATTAAGTCACCCCAAAGCTTCTCTTCTCCAGCTTGGTCTGGGCTATGCCCCAGTACAGCTCTGCCAGGTACAAGCCATTCCCTGGGCCCCCCTTCCAAAGGCACACTGGTTCTACTTTCTTTAGGTTTGCTTCAGAGTCCATTAAAAAGTGTCCATGCTTCCATGCTGCAGCTGAGAATCCTTTCTAAGGGGATAAATTGAGGAACTGATGTTTACATCTGGAGGATGTCCCTCTGAAAAATTCTAATATTTTAGCATTTGGCTCAACAAAGATTTTGCTGTACTTTTTTATAATGGAGATCTGTGATTTCATTTGATATGAGCTCTTAATCTGAAATGTTTGTATATGCAAATAAATCACAATGATATATATTTAGGGGAAAGAAAATCAAGTAATAATACAGGTCTTGAAGATTCAGAAATATCCCGTTTTCCTGTTTTCTTTAAGTTTGAGTGACAGATAGGCTTGTGATAGAATAAATCTTCATGTGCAATGCAAGTTGTGAAAAGAGTGTGTGCCATACAGTATTCAGACGTGGGCCGAGCTGAAATTGCACACATCACCTTATTTTGGGCATTTGCTTGTCTGTGAATGTTGGATATCGGCAGTTTTGAGGAGGACGCCTCACATATTTCTCAAATGAGATGGCGACAGGGGTGGTTTCAGCACGTGCCTGCATTGCTGGATTGTTGGTGCTGGAATGGCATCACTGCCATCCATCCATTCCCTCGTTCCAGCAGGCTGGGTGCTGGAACAGCAGCTCTGTCTGGGAGGACCAGGCTGGAGCAGAATGGGATGCCCTCTCTGGTGTTTAGGGTGGCTTTGCCACAAAGTCAGGAAAATCACAATCAAAAGCCTGTGCACAGCTCTCTACCTGTGTCTGCGTGTCCAGAACCCTCCCAGGGCAGTGGGGGAAGATTCACCTGCCTTGCAATTGCCCTTTCTAGTGCCACTTGAGGTGTCTTAGTGCACTTGGCACCACCTGAGCCTTCGCAGGGTACCTGAGCTGTTCCCATGGGGATGGATGGTGGGTGCAACCAGGGCTGGCTGCAGGAACACCTGTGAGCCAGGCAGGGCAGCCTGAGATCTCTCAGATGGCTCTGGCTGACCCTGCTTGGGCAGTGGAGCCCTGCCTGGGAGCCTGGAGCACCATTCCTGTCTGTGCTCAGCCGACTGAACCCAGCCCCTCTCTGGCAGCACGGGAGAGGCGCTGGCAGCAGCAGAGCTGCTCTCCAGTGAGTGGGCCACTTTTAGGTCAGGTGAAGGTGGCTGCAGTGTCCCCTCACTTCCCTGTCTCTGCTCTGCTCTCCTTCCAGCCAACACCATGTTCTCTCTGCGATTTCTTTGGCGCACTCAGCTTCCACTCCCCAGGCTTTTCTGCAGCAGCCTCACGGCTTCAAATCAAGTCACAGAATCACAGAATGTTAAGGGTTGGAAGGGACCTTAAAGATCAGCTCATCCCAACCTCTCCTGCCATGGGCAGGGACATCTCCCACTGTCCCAGGTTGCTCCAGGCCTTATCCAAACTGGCCCTGGGCACTGCCAGGGATCCAGGGGCATTCACAGCTTCTCTGGGCACCCTCTGCCAGGGCCTCACCACCCTCACCGTGAAGAATTTATTCCTACTGTCTAACCTGAATTTCCCCTCTTTCAGTTTGTACCCATCATTCCTTGTCCTGTCACTCCAGTTCCTGACAGAGCCCCTCTCCATCTTCCCTGCAGCCCCTTCAGATCCTGGAAGGTGCTGTGAGGCTTCCACACAACCTCCTCTTCTCCAAGCTGAACAGCCACAACTTTCTCAGCCTGTCTTCTTTGTGGAGGTGCCCCAGTCCTGTTACCAACTTTGTGTCCCTCCTCTGGACTTGCTCCAACAGTTCCACATCCTTCCTACATTGGGGGCACCAGAGCTGTACACAGTCCCCTATATTATAGTCCCCTATAATCTCTTTCCTTGACCCCCATCTCCTGCTCCTCTCCACGCCTCCCTGCTCACCTCCAGTCCCCCTCCGCAGTGATTCCCATCCCCATGGATGTGCTGTCCTCTCCCCTCTACCCCTGTGGGGTGCTCCCAGCCCCTCGCTGACCCCCTGCGCCCTGCCCTGCCCGAGGGCCAGCCCCGATCCCCAAACGCCCCCTCAAACTTCCCATGTCCACAGGACACAGCTCAGCCCTGACAAACACGGGCTGAACCCGTGGCACAGGAGGAGCAAAGTGACAGCCAGGGGTGGAGGAACGGGGCAAACCCAGACCTCCATCTGCTCGTGGATCCAGTCCAGGAAGGAGGTGGTTCGGCTGTAGACGCCCGGCTTGTTCTTCTCTGCACAGCCCACTCCGAAGCTGGTGGTCCCCACCAGCTTCCAGACACTCATATCTTCACATGCTAAAGGCCCCCCGCTGTCTCCCTGGGGGGAAAAGAATTAAAACAAATGTCAGTGTCCCGGAAAAGGAGGGAAACATCTGTTTGGGGAGGTAGGGGGAGAGACACAGTCCAGTGATTCAAGACTCTTTTTTCTGCTCTCTTCTGGGCCCTGGGAAAAGCACGTTACAGCAGGAATCGGAGACTTTTGAGATGTGTATTAGGTCATATTTTTCTTTCCCTGGCTCCTGGCTGCTGAGCTGAGCTGAGCCCAAGGTAGCAACACCAAGCTCACATCTCACCTCCTTCCCTGCCTGCTCCTGCCTGCTTTCCCAGCCCTCCCCAGACACTTTGCTGAGCAGACTCAACTCAATGGACTCGCATCTAAGTACCGAAAACTCTCCATTTCTTTTTTTTCTGGGGCAGTTTCCTGCCCTACGAGCATCAGAGCCAGCACAACAACTGGAAATAAAAGGGAATTTGGAATAAGCCTGTCCTGCTGGCGAGCAGGGCTCCTCCTGTCACGTGGAGCTGTGTGCTGAGCACGCTGCCTTTGGGCAGCTCTCCCGGGCAGAGCTGGTGCCAGGCGCCTTTCTGGGGGGGTTGTGTGCAAAAAGGGGGTGAAATTCACATCTGTGCACCCACTGCCTTTGCTTTCCTTTGTCCCAGGTGTGGTTGGGATGGAGCAAATCTGGAAACATGAAGTTCACAGAATCACGGAGAGGTTTGGGTTGGAAGGGACATTGAAATTCGTGTAGACCCAAGCTCCCTGCTTGGAACAGGGACACCTTCCACTAGGAATTCCTCCCCAGCCCTATCTGGCTGCTTTTCACCACGGGCTTTCTGCACCTTGCACATCCCTGGAGCTGCCCAAAGTGCAGGGAAGTGCAATTCAGTGCAGTGCAGAGGCCACAGCCAAGGCAGAGAAAGGATGGCACCGTGCTGCAGCACATGCAGCAAATCAAAATATGTCCTAAGCAAATTTGGCTTCAGGAGTAACAGATAAGGTCCACAGAAGAAGCATAAAAAGGAAATTGTAGCGTGTGAAAGCACATGGTCAGTGATTGATAATCGTGGTAAGCAGAATAAATGGCACAAACCCAAATGTTTGCCCAAGAAAAGCCTGGGAGTGCCTTCTGATAACTTATCACTCATGTTTTTCCATTTCCAATGAGCACAGTTGCAGTTTGGAAACTTCCATACCTGGCAGGTGTCCACCCCTCCCTTTAGGAAACCAGCACAAAGCATTGAAGAAGTTATGATCCCACCGTAGACATCCCTGTGATTGCAAATTGCATTGGAAATCAGAGGAACACCTGCATAATTCATGGTGTCGGAGGTATCACCTGTTAAAAAAACAGAAAAAAACAGAAAAAAACAGAAAAAAAACAGAAAAAACCTAGAAAAAAACCTTCCCGTCCTTGAAAATTATCTCCATTTATAAACAGAGAATGTTTTATGTACAAAGAATTGGCAAGGAAAGATGAAAGAAATATGGTTAAATGACATGACAAAAGTAAGGCGACTTGGTGTCTCATCACTTACAGAACACAGTAATTATCCACTCTGTGGAGATGTGGCTTATCACAGTGTAAAAAGTAATAACAAAATCTGGACATTGTATGTTTCCTCTTCAAACTAGACAATTAATGACACTAATGAACTAAAAAACCTGTTGAACATTGTGTTCAATGATAGTGCCAAAACCTGTTCTGAATTTATCGCCTGTTCTGTTAGTCAACAAATCATCTGCAAACATCTGATTTACTTTATAAATATTTATTTTATTTCATTCAGAGCCTGAATGGATCCTTTCTACAAATGGGAGTATTTGCACCCTGCCTATTGTCAATTTAGGGCTGTTTTATTTTTATGTGGCAAACCTTGCTTTCATTTTTCTCCCCACCTTTGGCTGTTATCTGTGGGTCAGGTAATGTTCTGTTCTTGTTCTCTGAACAACAGGAACATGTTCAGTGACATGAATGAAGAGTGATAAAAAACAATTACCTGACAATTCACGCATTTTCACGTGAAGGTGGTTCAGTTTATATTATTGATTAACGTGACCTGTGAGTCATGGTAAAAAAAAATTCCCTTTTCTTTTTAATGTTGTTTTATCCAATTTCTACATCACCCAACCTGCCTTAAAATACACATATGCTTTTTGTGAAAAAAAGGAATGGTTAATTCTTTCATTCATGCTGTGCTTTCTATGCTTGGAGTTCTAAAAGGCACAGCCTGTTTGACTGAGGCTGAGTACAACACTGGGGACATTTTATATGTGTCATTTTCAACTGTTTCAGAGGACACTCATCCATTCCTTGTGATAAGAGTTTGCACAGCACTTTTGCAGTTCAGTTTGTGCATAAAATTTAGTAATATGCCTTCTTTCCCCCTCCAGATATTCCAGAAAATTTAATGTTAAACAGTGCCCTAACCAAATCCTGTATTTACTGTATGTAAGATGTGTGCATGCAGTGAAATCATCAGCAGACCATTTGAAATACCTCCTTCCACAGTTGCTCCCCATCCTGATACCCAACACATTTTCCCTGCTGGGAAATGTTCACCAAAATTGGGCAGACAAATCGGTTCGATGTGACCTATTTAAAAAAAAAAAAAAAGTTTCTATGTCTCAGAAAAACTTGAAGATTTGGCTTGCAATGAACTTGTGATGAACACCACCCACTCCCCACAGAAATAGCCTGGCAGTTTTCTGCAGGTTTTTTGTCTTGTGGGCAACACTGAGGGTTTGAGACAACACCCACAGCAGCCCCAATGGGTTTTGGATATGAACCAACACAAGGGGGTGTCAGCAGGTCAATAAGTTGAAGAATGAGCAAACAAGAAATGCAGCTGAAGGGCAGATCAGAGGCCCCAGGGCTGCTGGGGTGAGACAAGGAGCTGGGTGTGCACAACTCTGAAAGGGCAAAAAATTCCTGGGGGGTTCTTTGCTTCCCACCCGTCAGCTTGCAGAGTTTCAGTGCCTCTGTGCTCTGGGACACGGAATTTCATGTGACAAAATCAGTGCTTGATGCTTGCAGGGACAAACTGGTGCTGAGTAAAGGGAGGGAAAATACAAAATATAACTGGGCAGTGCCCTGTGGTTCAGTTCTCCACAGTGCAGTGATCCCAGCTCAAAGCATCAAGCCCCCAGCAAGGAACACAGTGGGATCTCACTCAGGTGCAGAGCCACTACTGCTCCTGACAGCTTCCCAAAGTTATTCATGAGCAGAAGAAATCAGCAGCAGCTGAGGTACAAAACAGAACAAAATCAAGCTTAATTTTCATTAAAAGTGGAATTTTAAACCATTGATTTAGGAACTGATTTAGGAAATGACAGTCTAGATGTGTCAGAGAGCACCAGCTCCTCTTTGCAGTCAGCTCACAGTGATTAGGAGTTATTGGCAGGTGAGCATTTCAATTAATACAATATCATTATATATTATTTAAACTCATTGTATCGACTGCAGGTAGCATCCTACCAAGAAAATAAAAGCATTTTTAATTAAAAAATCACTAGATTCAAATTGCCTTCTCTTCTCTTTGAAATTCAAGCTTGATTTTCAGCTTTGGACACCGCTGGGTCCCCCAATACTCACGGCAAGGACATGATAAAAATCTCTGTGACCTCCAAGCACAATGAGGCAGGGCGTTTATTTTAGATAGGAAGAATATTTAGAAAGAATAAAGTTAATGTTTGCCTATTAATAAATGCCTGCAGTAAATCAATACCAGAGTGGACTGGGAACATTTTGCAGCACGTTTGCGCTGTCCATGCCTGGACATGGAGTACAGAGGAGGTGCTCACACTGAGGCTGGGGGAGTTCTGCTGGTGCTGTGTGAACAGGGGTGTTTTAGCTGGGAAAGGTGAGAAAGTCAAGTGAAAGCTCACAGAGATAAATTACCATTGAGAGCAAGAGGTGCTGCCAGTTTCATCAGCGCTATATCATTCCCCATAGTCTTGGGTTTATAATTCCGATGGTAAATGATTTTTTCCACTGAATGTGGGTGCACCTGGGTGTCCTGCTGAGTCACAAAACCGACCTGAACACTCCATGAGCTCGGCAAGTACAGGCTGAAACAAAGAGGTACAAGAGAGTGTCAAATCTTCAGGAAAACCCTCAGGATTTTCTAATTGTCCTCTGAGCTCATGGACCATATAAACTCTACAGGCAAATAACTCCAGTCTGCTGTACTGGCTTACCTCTCTATTAATAATGTCTGTGTTTTGCACCTAATTTTTGAAAATGTAGAAAAGGTGACTAATCTTATTAACACATTGGGTCACTGATATATTATCTGTGCAATTATCTGTATCTTTTTGCAAATACATGGGAGTTTTGCATCAGCCCAGCTGTCTGTGCTCCTGTGAGACCCCACAGCTGCTGCCTGGCACACCTGCACTCGGCCAGACCTCAGCAGAACCTGTGGCAAGGCATTTTCAAGGAGAAGCTTCCCTTCTGGAAGGTGTTTCTGCCCCAGAAACATGAGCTGGCACATCCTTCAGCCTCCAGCACACGAGCAGCTCCTCTCCTTTTGGCCTTACTCCCCTGGGAAAAAGCTCCAGGAATGTGGGTTGTGTTGCCAGCTCCCATCCCCATCACCCTTCAAACACACCACAACCACCTGGGTTGTGGGGGAAGAAGTCAAGGACAGAAGTTCTAAAATGCTGAATACCTAAGTAATTATTTTTATGGCAACACCGGGCTCTAAATAGGAACTAGGAGTGGGGTTTGTCTGTCCCATCTCTTCTCTCTACTGGGTATAAAAGCATCGTACAGAATTTACTCAGAAGAAGGCATCCATGTTGTGGATGCTTAAAAGTGATCAGACAAATCCCATTTCAGCTGCCTAAATGTCTGGTGAAAGTTGCCTGGAGTTGATAAGAGCAAGAAGTGCTCCTGCACTATTAGCAGCAAACAAGACTGCAAAACTAGACAGCTCATTATAAATACGAGAGAGCACTGTGTTTGCAATTACAAAAAGAAGAAGTGTTTAAATAACTATTTAGAATCTATTTACAGGTCGAAGATCTCTTCAACTGCATAAAAAGGAGCAGTGAGTAAGTGGCAAAGGGCACAAAGCACAGCACAACTGACTAATAACCACTGATTGATCTGTCAACTTGAAAAGGATCCTGTAATTTATTTTGGAGCTCCAGTGGACCAAAAAAGCCAAATACAAATTCTGTACATGCAACGTACAGCAACTGCAGGTTGGGATACCTAAAATGTTGCACTTAAATCTTGTTCTAAGATTTTTTCCCAGGGAGCTGGGTGTGGTCAGGACACCTGGAAACTGGGGCCCTGGGTTGGGACCACTTCTTTGGGGATGCTTTCTTTCCGTAAAGACTCGCGCAAAAAGAGAGAGAAATGGCTTAAACGGTACGGATGAGGCAGCGTGTCCTGCAGGCTGTTTTTAAGAGCAAGCAGAGTGCCCCCCGAGCAGGGGGGCTTGGGGACTCACTCGTAGACGCAGTGGGCGGCCGTGAGGATCCAGCGCGGGGTGATGACGGAGCCCCCGCACAGGTGGTGGCCCTGGAACTGCAGGCTGACCTGCCAGGGCCACTGCCGGGGGGACGACGCGTTGCCCCCCACGATCCGCGGCCCGTAGCTGGCCCGAGTCCCACAGGCTGCCAGGAAGCAAAGGTTACGGCCCAGAGAGGAAAGGCGGCCCTGGTTTTGGGTCACCGTCAGCCCCTCTTCTCCCAGCCTTGCTCCCTCCGGCGCTCTCTGCAGCTGGACCATCCCCACCCCATGCCCATGGCCACATCCCAGAGGTTTCTCCTCCTCCCTCCCATCCCTGCAGGTCATTCATGGTCTGGAGGATGTGGGGTCCATGTCTCTCCCTCCCCTGCAGGTGCAGCGCTCAGTTGAGCTGTGAAACCCCCCTGCTCTGCCCTCCTTCATCCTCGGGGTCCCACACAGGCAGGCTCAACCATCTCCCCTCCACTCGTGATGATTTTGCTGTTGTATTTTGATTTTTTGTGTCCCGATCTGAAAACTAGCTGGCATGGAGAGGTGCGGGATGAAAATTCAATTAAGGCAGAATTTGCCTTTTCCTGCCAAGACGCCAAAGAGTTGGAATTACAGTGTGAGTCCATGGACTCAACACACAGTCCTTAAATATACACTTCCTACTGGGACTCTCACTGAAATGCTCCTGCTATCTGATCCTCCCAGTCTGCCCTCCCAGCCTATTTTCACTTTCTGAAATTCTTTCAAATTTTACATAAAAAATACAACTTTTCTTTGGTGTGATAAACTGATAGCATAATATGCCCCGAGTACACAGTTGCTCCCAGCTCTTGCCATGCCGTGGATAAAGAAGGATAGTTTCTGATTTTATTTTCACTTTTTCTGATTCTTACCCAAACACTTTAAGATGATCACATTGCCAGAAGTGCATTCCTCCCTGAGATGAGAAGATAGTGCAGCATTAGTCCCAATTCACAAATACCGTGGGTTTTTTCCAATATTCTATCATTTTCCTGTGCCCATAAATATAAGTAACTCATATATTGAAAGAGGTACAAAGGCTTAAACTCATCCCATCTAATTAGGGCCTTTAACTGGAATGCTGAAGTCAGGAGCTTGGCCACCATCAGGAGGCTGCAGCTGCTGAAGAGGGGCTCCCTCTTCCACGAGGGAAGGCTCATCAGCAGGTCTGAAATCTCCTCGGATCCATTGCTCCCTTCTCAGTGGAAGGTAACTAAGAAAAACAAGCATTCATCCGGAGGAATAAATGGACCATAAAGGGTTCATAAACCCACTGGGAAACGTGCGAGGATCTGCAAACCGAAACAAACTGCTTCGTAATGGAAAAACAGAAGCGCCTGGTGCCTATCCGTTTGCAAAAAAATGGCATCGTGGGACAAACAGACATTTCAAACAGCTCATTTGAAAGCCTTCGTTGATTTTACTGGGTCTTGGATCAGACTCCTGGTTCATATTCCAGCAAGGCTGCTGCTGAACCTCAGTCCAGGATGTGTAACACCACCAACCACTGCTGACGTACTACATGCCTGAAAAAACAGCAACAATCCCAAACCACCAGTGATTCCCCTTCCACTGACTGCTCTCTTTCTGTCAGGACGAAGCAGCTGAGGCGTACCTGAGGTTGGTGGCATTGTGCAGGGATGTCACTTGGTCAGCTGAGAACCAGTGGCTGAGGGATACGAAATGTCTTTGGAACTGTTTTTCGACCGCAGCCACGGGCAGGTATCCTGAACTCACGTAACTGCAAATAAACCATAAACACAGCTTCCCCAGACAGCACTGCAGCAATCTGCCTAAATAATTCACCAGTTCTGCTAATGAAAGCCACAATAATCAGATTCTGGCACTCGATAAAAGTAATTCTGTCCTCCCCCCGTGCTCCTTACCATGTGCATGTATTCTTGACATAATCATGTGTGGAAGCCACACATGCTGAGATGCATTTAACTGGCAGAGAAAGTAAATTTTAATTGTAATATTACAATGAAGCTTTTCATTGTAAGTGGTTGGCACATTTCTGGAAGCACTAACAAGGTAATTTTCTCCTTTTTCTAGAGCTATGCTTTGCAGCAGGGAGGACGAATAATTTTTAATTTTTTCTTCTCTTCTTTGTTGAAAAATTGAGATGTATTTTATCCTAAAGGCCACAAGACCTTATTCAAAGAGGCTTTATACTGCTAACTATAACAGAAATCAGAAAGATGCTGCTGTAAGAAATAACAGAGCATCATGGCAAATCACAACTTCAAATCTTTCTCAATTTTCTGAAAGTTTGTGAAAGAAATGGTGCTTTTTCAGGAAAGGGATCAATCCAGCAAGAACTGCTGTGCCATGTTCTTCTCTAACTGTGAGGTGGACCTTAAATCCTATCAGATGTCATGACATGAATTGTGTATACAATTTACCTACAGGGCAAGTAAAAGGAATGGAAAATGCTCAGATGTTTTTAGTGCCTCTGTGACAGGCTGCTAGAGTGACAAATAGGATTTGGGCACCTGCACCACACAGGGAAGATTTAGCCAAGCCATTATATTTAGCCATCGTGCAATATTTATAGGAGTAATTAAAGGTATTTGCAGTGTACAAGTAGTCAGAACTATTTCCCACATCATCTCAAACCTCCTCAATCACATCACTCACAAAGGTGGATTGTTAAGTCATTTTTAAGGCACAAACTAACACAGGGTTTCATTAGAAAGACTGAAAACCTCAGAGTTTGTTCAAAATGCCAACAACTAAAGTTTCTGGCTTTGGTGCCCATACCTTGAGAAGCCCAGGTGTTTGCAGGTTGTGTTCCCATACTCTGCTCTCCAGTCGTCGGAGCAGACCGTTCTCCAGGACCCAAAGGTGAACACTTGCAGCACTGCCCTCTTCCCACTCAGCCTGACTTTGGGATTCGGGACAAGAAAAGCCTCAGTGAGCTGTGAAGGTGAACAGCAGGCACACAACAGGCACACGACAGTGCCAAGGCACCACTGTGATGTCTGTGTTTTCCGGCTTGCTGAGTTTTCACTACTTGTCTTTTTCATCACTTGGATTATTTGACAGAATTTTCTGTGCTTTTTTTTTTTCCCCCTCCCATTAAAGAAGGGAACTAAGGTACTCTGAGCTAGGACAGCTAGGGGAAAACATCTTTGCTCATGGGAATGTCAGCTCTAATACAGGTGGAGGAGGCTGCCTGGCCCTCCAGCGAGCTTTAAGCAAGTCTTGCTGATTGCAGGGAGTTGGAGCTGCAGATGCTTTGCCCCGAGGAAACCCGTGGTCAGGGTAAGGGGTGGGAGGTGTTTGGCACCTCCTGTGCCAGAGAGGGGGATGCACTCGTGCCCAGCTGCCCTGGACCTGGCAAAGGGCACACCTGTGTGGTGTTTCCAGGGAGAAGGGAGGCCATGCACGTGGTCACTGCTGAACAGGGTTTTCCCACACGTGCCCACGAGCCAGAGTCATGGAATTGCAAAGGAAGACAGGAAAAGTAGAGGTATTGCCACAGGCTCCACAGAGGCCTCAAGCCTCCCTGGGGAAAACTCTCCAAATGCTGAACACACTGTGCAGGGTTAGCTGGGGCCAAAGGCTCGTGGTTCTTGTCATTCCTCCTGTTGCACAGATGGAAAGCTGTGCTGCCTCCTTACCTGTAGGTACAGGGGCCAGGATTACAAGTGCTCTGAGCCAAACCCCAGTTTTTCTTTTTATTAGTATTGGAGTCCTTTCCCTCCAGTGGCTGTGAACACCACAGTCACCTTCCATAGCACGGGACAGGGAAGGACCACTTAAAACATCCCTGTGATTCCCAAAACCACCACAGAGAGAAATTCAGACAGAGGTTATACATTTCTCACGTGAAGCAGCAAACTCTGCAGCGCTGAATGCACAAAATGCTGATTTCTCCCATTCCCACATCCTTTAAGATAATATCAGGTTTTTGCAATGTTCAAAACTGACAGAGCGCAACGGTGTGCCAGTGAATAGATTTCTGTATTTACACACCATAAGGCAGTGGGGTTATACCTTGCAGGCAGAGGAAATGTGAGCAGTCAAAAAGCATCTGGGCTTCTAATGGAGAAAGATGATTGATATGGCAGTAACAATGTTCAGCAATCATCACATTTATCATAAGAGCAGTTTGGTTTTTCGTAAACTGTAAATCAGTACCTCAGAGATATTGTTCCTCTGAAGTGGTGATTTAGATAATCCATTGGTCTCTGTCTTTCTTGCCTCACCCAAACTCTTTACAAGCATTCCTTGATAACTTGCCAATTCTACGGGAGGAGGTGGGAGGGATTTATAATCAAATTTAAATTACCACATCTGTACTCATCCTCCCCTTCTTTACAGTTGAAGACACCATTGCACCTGGCTGATTTCTGGATACACTTGAAGGATGATCGACAGTGAAACTTCCCAATGCAGTTGTACTGGACTAAAAGGAATGAAAGAACACAGGGCAATGAAAACACACTTGGATTTTAATTTAACACTCCTGCATTCCATTATCTGCCTAGATTTCAGTCTTGCTAAGGAAAAGCCAACTACTGTACTCCAGGAACTTTTGAAACACAACCTGGAGGCTGCCACATGGTGCTGCTAAAACTCATTTATTAGTAATGACTCGCAGGAGGAGTCAGCATTGCTGTGTGTGCTGTGTGTGCTGACTCCTTCCCAGCTCCCTCTACACAGTTTTAGTTTCACTCGAGGGTGAGTTCCTCCCTGGTGCCTCAGACCCTGAGCAGCAAATTAGGGAGACCCTTGGAAAACACCTCCAGTGCTCACTCTTCCCAAGGGGATGCCTCAACTTCCCACAAGCTGATCCCTGTTCAAGGTGTGGAGACGTATTTGGCCCCTGGACCTGGGCAGGTCCTGCTTCTCAGCCACAACTAAACTCATTCTGCATTTTCTTTTCCTTTGTAGAAATTGTTTTGGATAGGGAAAAGTCCTTAAATTCTTTGAAAGCAAACTTAGAAAAGTGAATTACAAGACAAAAATACTGTGTGGGCTACCCACAGGGGTTGTTTTTTACCCCCAGTTTCTAAACTCAGCTCATTGCCTGAGGGGAGCTGCAAAATTTTGCTAGAGAAAGGTTTCCTGGAGCTGCAGGTTCCCCAGTGTTGTAAATATTACACCAATCCTCTCACGAGTGCCAGACCTATTTTATCCCTACATGTAAATAAAATTTAAAGCCATCACATCAACAAGATTTTTCACTTCCGCAAACAAGCCACAGTAGCAGTTTAATTCCATTCTCAGTAAAAGGCCCATGAAAAATTAAGCATTTGAATGGTTAAGTGAGAACTTAATGAATAACTAATGGTACTCACCACTCAGGCCAATGGCAACTGCTAGGATTACTGCAAGGAATAAACCACAGATACATGGGAAGTATTTTAGGGAGACAAGAGCATGGCACATTGAAGGTGGTTCGATATCTCCTGGAAAACAAACAGAGGGAACAGCTTCTGTGAGGTTAAACCAGCTGAGTTTGCAATGAAGGAGATTTATCAGACATTAAACTAGATGTCATCAATAACTCCGGGATATATTTTATGTGCTGACCTCACCTGAAGGGATTTGGATTTGCTCTTTCAGGGAATGAGAAGGCTCCAAGTGCTTTGGGTCTGCTGCTGCTCTCAGACA
>VZTG01006866.1:0-31096 GCA_013397845.1 Melanocharis versteri | reverse complement strand
ACATGGTGCTGCTAAAACTCATTTATTAGTAATGACTCGCAGGAGGAGTCAGCATTGCTGTGTGTGCTGTGTGTGCTGACTCCTTCCCAGCTCCCTCTACACAGTTTTAGTTTCACTCGAGGGTGAGTTCCTCCCTGGTGCCTCAGACCCTGAGCAGCAAATTAGGGAGACCCTTGGAAAACACCTCCAGTGCTCACTCTTCCCAAGGGGATGCCTCAACTTCCCACAAGCTGATCCCTGTTCAAGGTGTGGAGACGTATTTGGCCCCGGGACCTGGGCAGGTCCTGCTTCCCAGCCACAACTAACTCATTCTGCATTTTCTTTTCTTTGTGGAAGTTGTTTTGGATAGGGGAAAGTCCTTAAATTCTTTGAAAGCAAACTTAGAAAAGTGAATTACAAGACAAAAATACTGTGTGGGCTACCCACAGGGGTTGTTTTTTACCCCCAGTTTCTAAACTCAGCTCATTGCCTGAGGGGAGCTGCAAAATTTTGCTAGAGAAAGGTTTCCTGGAGCTGCAGGTTCCCCAGTGTTGTAAATATTACACCAATCCTCTCACGAGTGCCAGACCTATTTTATCCCTACATGTAAATAAAATTTAAAGCCATCACATCAACAAGATTTTTCACTTCCGCAAACAAGCCACAGTAGCAGTTTAATTCCATTCTCAGTAAAAGGCCCATGAAAAATTAAGCATTTGAATGGTTAAGTGAGAACTTAATGAATAACTAATGGTACTCACCACTCAGGCCAATGGCAACTGCTAGGATTACTGCAAGGAATAAACCACAGATACATGGGAAGTATTTTAGGGAGACAAGAGCATGGCACATTGAAGGTGGTTCGATATCTCCTGGAAAACAAACAGAGGGAACAGCTTCTGTGAGGTTAAACCAGCTGAGTTTGCAATGAAGGAGATTTATCAGACATTAAACTAGATGTCATCAATAACTCCGGGATATATTTTATGTGCTGACCTCACCTGAAGGGATTTGGATTTGCTCTTTCAGGGAATGAGAAGGCTCCAAGTGCTTTGGGTCTGCTGCTGCTCTCAGACATTCCTTGAGAATTTGCCTTGGGAGGGTCTGAATTTTGGCCCTGCAGAGCACATGGCCTTGTCCTCAATGCAATCAACAATATGAGCTCCAAGATTTCATTTTCATGGGCTACATCACACTGGGAGCTTTTCAAGTATATGAGCACCTCTGCTGAAAATGTGAGTCCTGGGATAAAAATTAAATTCAGACCTGTTCTGTCTGTGTAATCAAACCTGTGTGCAGCTCATAAATAGAAGTTCAAGACAAGAAGGAGGAAAGTCACTGGTCCTTCTGGACTTGGAAGCAAGGTTAATTGAAAATTATAGAAAGCTAAATCTGAAAAAAGTAGGATCCCCTAACTAGTCTCAAAAACTGTGAAAAAGTGATCTGTTCAAAGTTTTGCTATAAAGGCAAGAAGAGAACTGAGTGATGGCTCAAGGCTGAGTCTTGAGTTTTCAAGTACAAAAGACACATGTAAAGTTAAAATATACATGAGTAGTTATTGCAGAACACATTTCATGAGCTGGACCTGTTCAGCATCCACTGACCTCCAGAGCTGGCCTCAACTTAGTGGTATTGCCAGTCTGGAAGACAACAAGAGACTCTGCTGAAAATATGAGTGGTTCACTTGTTTCAAATGTATTCTGATATACAAAGGACAAACAGTGGGGAAATGGCAAACATGGCTGGGTCATGGGTGCACACAGGAACTGGCAGAACCTTGTCTTTAATTTTAGTTCATTCAGCTCTTCATTTTCCCATTCCTCAGGCTTTGAAATTGAGATTGGCAGATACAATCAGTCAAGGATAAGGAGTGTCTCCAAGGGTTTATAGACTCTCTAGTAAATCCCAGCTTCCTCAGACTCTCAGCAGCAGCTGAATAACTGGTTTTGGCAATGGAGTTGGTGTCTGGTATGCCAAAAATCTCAGACAGCTGTAGCAGCTAATGGACTAGAAAATTAAATTGCTCTATTTTCGCTCTGGAAGCTCAGCCTGCCTCTGTTGGAGCCCATGGTTATTTTGAAACCCATGGGAAGCAGCAAACAGACATGCTAATCCTCCAAGGCTGCTGCACTGTATATTCAGGTTTTTTAATGGACCAATTTCCAGGTTGGCAAAATTTCGAACAAACCATTCAAAAATGTGCCTGGAAAGCGTGGGGAAACGTTTGCTTACGTGTGAATAACCTGGCTGTGAAAAATGCCTGTGTGTGCAAGATGTGACACAAGATGTCATCACGTCCCTGAGCTGACAAACCTCACACCTGGGGGAGGGAGGTCGTGTTTCTTCCTCCTCGGTGTGGTTGCTCGCCCTGAGTGGGCAAGCACAGCTTGGCAAACAGTGGCCATTGGGATTGCAAAGGCCAGAGGGCTGTGGATTGTCCCTACCAGATCCATCTGCACTCGGGTCCACTCTTGCTTGTGGTATGAAGAAAAACCTTTTGAAGGTAAACTGAATTGGTGGTACTGGCGGTTCATCTTCTGTAACGGAGATGATTTCAAGACTTCCAGTAGTGGGATTTGTCTCTTGAACCTGACTCAACAGGAGAGAGAGAAAAAAAAAGAAAAAAGAAAGAAAAAAGAAAGAAAATAATCATTATAATGTTGTCATAGAGTCACAGAATGGTTTGGGTTGGAAGAGACCTTAAAGCCCATCCAGTGCCACCCCTGCCATGGGCAGGGACACCTTCCACTGTCCCAGGCTGCTCCAAGCCCCAGTGTCCAGCCTGGCCTTGGGCACTGCCAGGGATCCAGGGGCAGCCACAGCTTGTCTGGGCACCCTGTGCCAGGGCCTCCCCACCCTCCCAGGGAAGAATTTCTTCCTCACATCTCATCTAAACCTTCTTGTAGCCCCCTTTGGGTACTGGAAGGCCACAACAAGGTCTCTCTGGAGCCTCCTCTTCTCCAGGATGAACAACACCAACTCTCTCAGCCTTTCCTCATAGCAGAGGTGCTCCAGCCCTCTGAGCATCTTCCTGGCCTCCTCTGGACTCAGTCCAGCAAGGTCCATGTCCTTCCTGTGCAGGGGACCTCAGAGCTGGACACAATACATTGTTATGTACTTAATGTTCATGTGGGAAGCACTTATAATTAATTTACCAGCAAACTACTGAGGTTGACTTTTGTTCGGATTTGTCTAAGCCCCGTAGCTACTTTTAATAACTCACACTGGGGGTGTGAATCCATCCCCTGCTCTATAATTGCAATAGGAAACACAAGAAAGACTAAAATGCGTAGGACACCTGCACAGCAGCTGACCGAAACCTCATGAAGGGGAATTTTACTCCAGTAAACTTTTGATGTCTTACTACACAGGGAAAAAATTAAAGTTAGCTACACTAGAATTCGGGGCAAATAAATTTGAAATGCTAATTTCTGATTCTGGTTCTGCACAGTGGCAAAAGGAATCAGATTTTTGAACTCAGAGTGGTGTGAAATAGGTCCAGGTTTGTTAAAGACAGTGGAGCTGATAAGCTGTAAAAGCAGCATGTTTGCAGGGTCAGTCCCAGAAAATGCTCACAATGACACATTTTAGGCAAAGAATACATGTTTTACCTGTGACATTATATCTATAATGGAATATAACCTGGAGTATTTTTTCACCTTTCAGCAATAAGGTTCATGCTCTTTCTTTTGGTGAAATTCCACCTACATTTCAACGAACATAGATTAAACTTTGTAGAGAATCTGCCAGCATGATTATTAAATACTAAAACCAAAAAGCCTTCTAGCTGGTGCATAATTTGCCCATCAGGAAACAAAACAGCATTGGGAAGTAAATTACATTCAACCTGAACACTGACATCTCTCTTATTCAGAGGCTATCACACGCCCCCAAAGCTCCACTCACCTCTTCCTGAGAAGTCATAGTTAAAAGCAACACTGTTTTCCTTCTTCATTATCAAAAGCAACCCAGAGGAAATTCGGAGTGTGCTGAGCCCCTCTGCTCGGGGAGGGTTTCCAGCCGGCCGCCGCGCGCGGCATCGCGGCCGCGGCCCGTGTAACCCAACCTGCAGCGGGGTATCGGGTGGCCCCGGATGGCATGGCTACGGAAAGGGGGGAGATAAAAATTCACCAGGCTGTTTAATTAGCCCAAGAACACCAGGCAGCACTGTAGTATTTGCAAACCTCCCCGGAACCCCTTAGTGAAGGAGCCCCACGAATGCCGCGTGAGCGTCCGCTCATCCTCTGTCGAAGCCCGGGGGCCTGAGCACCAAGAGCTGTGGGTGGCGGAGGGCAGCAGCTCCAGGGCTTCATCTCTTCAGCACACAAAGCTCACAGACTCACCTTGCTCCTCCTTCACTTGGTTTAGCCTTCGTCGCACAGGGCTTTTGAAAAAGCAGCTTCTCAGGTTGCTGAGGCATCAACTCAGTTGTACTCTGGGATTTAGAAAGTGGAAATGCACATTCAGCTGCAAGGAATGCTCAAGAGTAGTGATAATTTGGCTGGGTTGTTTTCCTTAAGACGAGGGATTCCTGACAGAGGGAAGGGTGGAGGGAAGAAGGAGAAGGAAGGATCACGCAAAAAGCCACAGGAGTGTAAGTGAAACAAGGCTCTTGGGAGGCCAGGGAGGAAATTAAAGTTTTCCATGATAAAACCCATGTCCCTGGAATATGGCTGAGATGAAAGAAGCTCTTTAGTCCCTTTGCTGTGCACGATGGAAACTGGCACTTCCAAAGGAGGGGACATCATGTCACGATCCTGTTAACTTAAGCCATGACATCAAGAATCCTTCATCATCTCCTGCGTCACTCTTTCAGCAGCCTTCCTTGGGAATGGGGACACTCTCCCCACCAGGCTTCAGATAGTTCTGATCGTTCTCCAAATGGCTGGAGAACCAGCTCAAGCTGGCCAGGTGTCCCAAGGGGAACTTCAGCCAAAGTGGGGAAAACGTGAGGGCTCATTTCGGGTGACCAGCAGCTCAGGTGATCCTTGCAGTCCACTGGGTGAGGTGTTCTGTCCTCCAGAGGGAACACTGATACCAGCAATGAGGACAGAAAAAAATGTCTCCAACCAATTCACCCACTCTGGCCTCGCTGGAGAGGCTGGGGACCAGCCAGGGCAGCTCTGCAAGGGCTCCCACAGTGGGACTGGCACCACTGGAAAGGACGAGTTCTTCTCCCTGCTTCCACCCTGGATCGCTCCAAGCTCAGCCTCAGGGTGTGATGTCTAGATGGGACATTGGGTTAAATCTTCCACAGTTGGGTTGCTCCTTGCCTTTGGCTGAGAAGACCAAAGCAGCAGCCACGTATGATATGGACAGGAGGACATGAAAACTGAGCCCAAAAGGGAAGTTTTAGCCTCCAGACTAACTTCCTACACGCTGCAGGACAGCCCCATTTGCGTTGCCACCGATGCAGTCACAGCTGAGGTGGATTTCTTGTCTTTCAGGAGACAGTTTAAAATGAAGAGCTATAAGATTCCACCTCAGGTCTTTCGGCAAGCCCTCTCTGACTGTGGTGGTTACCTGTGGGCTTCTCATCTTGTTCTGCCAGGGTGGATAGGAAAAGCTTTTGCTTTTTCAGCCACGCTACGACAAAAATTCAGCGGCGCAGATTCTATGAAAACAGGATGTCAGCTTTTGTCAGAAAAGATCACAAGGGGTGTGAGGTTTTGGGTTTTTTTCATTTTTTCTGCCTCTTTCTCCCTCTCTCTCTCTTCTATTTTCTGACTCCCTCCCTCCCTCACGCTCTCCTCCCAGTTTCTGCCAGCGCTGAGCACACGGGGAGGGGAGGACACGGAGGAGATGGCGGTGGCTGAGGCGCAGCTGTACGCAAAGGTGTCCAACAAGCACCGGGGCAGGAGCACCTCTGCACTCCTCGAGCCTCTCCTCGCCAAAGGATTCCCGGCCCATATCGCGTGAGTAGAGTGCTCCTCTGCCTTTGCACAGAGAGATTTATTTAAGATACGAGGCGTTTGCCGTAAAATCCCAATACAGGCGGCTCGGGTGTTTTGATCAGGAGAATGTGCTCCTCCTGGGGGTGATGTCCCCACGCAGGGATCAGACCTGTCTTGCTCTGAATTTCATACGGAGCAGTGTGTATTGCCCATGTAGCAAAACCAACCTGCTCAACATCCAATTTTTTTAAAATACTGTGTAAATCTAAAGACTCACATCCTAAGTTTGAGAGGCTTCACAATGAGTTGAGAAGTTGACCATAGCTTGCTCTTGGGATATATCCTCCTTCATTTTTTTTCTGCTTATCACTCTTATTATAAGGCAGATAAACATGGATGTAATTTCTAGCCAAAGTTTTTTTCAGGCCCGGCAAAAATCTCCTGCTGGCTGGTGTCACTGGAAACTGTTTTAAAAGCTTTCCTTAAAAAGATGCCCCATAAGTCTGTAAATTTTTCTTCCTGTCTTGAATCAGGATCTTGTTCCAAAAATCATGTCCTGCCTAGAAAATGCCATAGTAAGGAATGAGGTACTATTCTTGGCAACTCAAATGGATTAGGCAGTAACTGGTGGCAGGTAAACAAGTTAATGCAAGAGAAAAGTGCTGGTCACTCCTCCCCCAAACATGTCTCCTGTTGGACAGGCAAGTTTTGGGGAGAATTTTCCAATTTCTGAATGGCAAGTATGGACATTTTTGGTTCAAACTGTTCAAAAAATAAATCTTATTATTTAAATATCAAAGAACCCCTCCTAAAAAATATTTTAGAAAGAAGAGCAATATCTGTCTACCTTTTGACTGAAAATTAAGCAAGTGGAAGAGGCTCCATGTGTAAGTGCTGTGTTGTTTTCTGGGAACAGCTGCGGTAGCAATCAATGTCAGACACGATGGGCACAGCTCACAAGGGAGCTGTGAGTCCCTTGTTCCCAGTGATGCACAGCAGGATTTTAGCTGTGGGCTGAAAACATGGCTCATCATTTCTCTAGTAATACTGTAAGTTTGGTCAGCCCAAAGTAATGGCTACTTTTTGAATTTTTTTCTACTTTATGTGATGTTTTTCCAATCCCCTTCAAAACGCTTTCTGCTGTTACTGAGGTGACTTTGTGCTTCCCTGTTCAACGTCAAGAAGCAGCAGCAGAAATACCGTGCGAATTGACAAAAGATAACAAAATGTCAAAAAGCTATTTTAAAAATTTTTATTTCCTATTATTGACCTTAAGACCTTCAAAATTTTGACTGCGTTTTAAAAAACCTTTTAGCTGTCTCTGTTGTACCTCAATTAAACCGTGAATAGAAGTACTGAAAAGTTTCTTTTGAGATGTCCTGGCCTGAGAAATATGAGGTGGGGTGGAAGTATTACAAAATCTTTCATCATGTAGAACCAACAGGCCAAAGCAACATTTCCCCAATGAACAAAACTCAAATACGTGAGGGTCAAGTCTAGCATAGGATCAACAAATTTCCACAAGAAACTGTGCCAGTAGTTTTAGGGAAGAGCCAGCTTATTCTCACTGTAGATTTATTTTTAATGTACTTTCTGTACAGATTTTCAATGGTTTATTCCTACTCTCTACCTGAGAGAAACTGGTACATGCAGAACTTATTCTTTGCATTATTTTTCAATTTTCACTTCTCATCTTGGAAGTGTAGGGTTAGTGTCAGCCTAATGCACCCCTAGTGCTAAGGGCTCTATAAACCTTGCTGGGAATCATCCTACAGCCAACAGATGTGATGAGACAAAAGGTGGGGACAGGTATGGAGAGGGGAACAAGGGAACAACGAGATGGGACTGAGCAGGACGGCAGTCCATGGCCTCAGGTCTCACTTATCTTATTATATTTCATTTTGAAGGCCCCGTGGTAAAGAAAAGCTGAAGCCAAAATCTTTGTGGCATGAAGTAGTAAAACACTCACTCGGAGGTGCAATGAGTGGTTACGTTGATGCCTTTTCAAGGCTACCTAAAAGCAGAGGCCAGACAAAATTAAGAGACTAAAAAGTGGTTCTATTTATTGAAGGGCCTTCAGGTACGTTTAGGGCAGAAGAAGCCCCCCCAGGGGCTGCACCCAAAAATAGACGACCGGTCACGGATTTTCACACTTTTATAAGTTTGGTCCATTTGCATATTGGAGGTTAATCTTCTAATTATAGCTTCAGGTAATGAAGTCATTTACCCCAAGTTTGCTCCCCCCCAACTCACTTTTGGTTTACATCTCTCGGGACCTGAGGCAGTGAGGTGTCCTTGATTCCCAGGCCTTGAGAGAAATTGTTGTGTCTGACCAAAATGGGGAAGTAGCAGCTGACACTGTATATGGAGTTTAGAGTTATACACTAAAGAATTGCAGCATTACAAATATATGAAAAATATAAAAGCTAAAATCCTAAGGCATCAACGAAGCCTGGCACCATTGCCACTGACACTTGCACAAGGCACAGCAGGACGGGCTGCCTGAGGAGACGGACAGAAACGCAGTTGTTCGTGTTTGGTGTGATGGAGAAGGAGGGCTCAGCAGAGGCACAGAAAGGAAACGTGTAGTATTCAGTCACAGAGGGCACGGGCTGGCTTTAGACCTCATGGTTGTGCATTGATCTGGCCACAGGAGTCGATTTACTTCACGGTAGAAGGTAAAGTTTGAGTGGAAAAGCTCACGTTTGTCCCCATCCCTGCTGAGCCCCACTAAAGAGCCAGGCATGGTTGCATATAAATGTTATTAACAAGCCCAAATGTAGTTTTTACACTGAGGAGAAAACAGAAGACTTGGAGGGAACATAAGTGGTGCCTTTTCCTGGTGTTAGAAAATGAAAGCTAGACACAGTTAAAGGGTGAGGGAGTTGTTTACCTCGATATCTTTAATAGGATCCCATCGATGCATCACTTTGCCAAGGTGGAACGCGTCGCAATGCACCCCACTGTAAATCACGTATACAATTTATAGACCTTACACATTAGCATATCTAACAAGGGTACCCCCTAATGGGGCTTGGGTGGGCTAATTTCTAGTTTACAGAATATGTTCTACTAGGGGACCTTGTCCCCCAAAGATAGTAGAACGTTTGGTCTCCTGGCTATGCAGTTTCTGGGGTGTTTGGTCTCCTGGCCCTACAGAACACTAGAATTACACTAAGTTAGCAGACTTAAAGAATTGCAGGTATGCATGCTAATACTTGTGGATACACAGAACTGTGTAAAAGGTATATAAAAGAAAAAGCAAAACTCATCTTGGCATCATAAGGATGAGCCTGAGTCCTGCAGCTCAATGCACACACCGCTGTGTCACGGGGATGCATGAAGGACAAAAATGGGAGGAGACAACACAACTCAATGCCCTCAGCAGACAGTGGCCAGAAAGGGTGGCCTCAAGAGAGAAGGAAAGACATGAAAAGATGCCAAGAAATTCAGTAGTTTTTTTCCTGTGTCCACTGCCTCTACTTACCCTTCGTGTTTCTTCTGAGAAGTTTGTAGGTGCATTTCAGGGGTGGAAATGGGGCTCATGAGTGCAGCTGCTGCTTGAACACTGGAATCCTTCCCCCTTCACCCAGTATTTAGGCACAAAGACTTGCTCATGTGAAACACAAAGCTGGCATTTTGAAAGCTCTAGTGAGGAAAGGAAATGTGAATCCAATCCGACCCCAGAGCACGGAAGTTGCACTTACAGAGAGAAACGAGAGGTTTTGTCCCACATCTCGGACTGAGCTGCTGGCTTAGATCTGGCTCTCTCCTGGCTGTGGGGGATCCTCAATCCAGATTTCAAACCCCAAAATAAGCACGTTTTGCTTTGTTTGTATGTATGGGCCTGGGCCTGGCATCTTGAATCAGAACCTTTTTCCTATGAACCAAGAAAACTCTGCTCTTACAGGGCTTGGATGGATGGTTTATCTAACCCCAAGGAAATCCACGCAGACAGTAGGGCTGCTAAGGAAACACCTCCAGAACACAAAGGAAGGCATCTTATGGGGAGGACAGGTTACTAATCTTCCAGGAATTAAAGACTTGCAGTGAGAGAAAAACTATCTGGAAGGCTTCAAGAACATTAACATTTGCCAGGAAAAACCTTCCTGTTAAAGGTCCTGCCTGTGCTGGAAAATGGACTTTGTGGCCACTGTCACTAAATGCCTTTACTTCATAGGATTTTTCTTTCTGTTATTCTGAGGAACCAATTTTGTGCTTTTCCTAGGCAAAAAGCCTTGGTTGCTACTGGACAAAAGACAATAGAAGATGCAGTAAAATGGTAAGTACCTGTGATTTCTAAGGTGTGCCTTCACATTAAACCTGCTGAAAAATCCTTGCTGATGTGCTCATCCTGTCACTGAATTTGAAGTTAGCTGCCATAAAAAAAAACCAACCAAACAAACCTGCATTTGAGATTTTTTTTTCATTTATTTCACTCAAAGAGAGAAATATTTGTATTTGTACTTATGCTGGGATGCAAGATTACTTGCAGAAGGTCCAGGTAAATCAAAAAGAAGCAGCTATTTCTACTTCTACTGATGAGTCAGTTCATGGGACCAGGTGGTCTGGTCAGAAAATCCTCCTCAGCTTTAAGCCTCCTGAGGGGAAGGAACAAGGAAACAGGGAAAATATGTGTAAACCCATGACTGCACTTACAAACATGTGCAGAAACAACAGCTGAAGGGAAGCAGGCTCATCACAAAGTTAGGTGAAAGGCTGATGGTCAGAGGGAAGTATTATTACAATTAAAATCATTTCTCAGCTTTGAACCCCACAAAGTTTTCTCCTCTCTACCAAGACCCTCACAGAATATTTATATGTTATTCATGTGCTGATAATTGATTTTTTTTTTGTTTTAATTCACCTTCACATTAAATCCAGTCTTTCCTTATAAAAACTTTTGGTTTTTGTTTTGGTTTTGGGATTTTTTTGTCCTTGGTTCAGTTGCTTTTTTGTTTTTCCTTCTTTTTTTCTTTTTTCTTTTGTGAAAAGCCAGAGGAGATATTTGAGAATGGTGTATTCTTTCCAAATAATTTTTTTCAGGGATGCTACCACACTTTCCAACAATCACTCCTAATCCAACAGCTGCAAAGACAAACACACAGCATGTGAAGGACATGCTGAAGGATATCATCACATGGCATCTGAGTTTCTGACCTTTGCTTGTTTTTTTTCTGATTTGTCTTGCTTGCTTTTCTTAGGACTGAATAAAAAGGCTCTTTGTAAGTGTTTTTTTAATCTTTGGCTAGTTTTAATTTTGTCATTCTTCAACACGTTCCACCCATTGCCTTTTTCCTCCTCCAGTCCTCTATTTCCAGTTGTGAAAAGGGGGAAAAACCCCCTCCAAACTCCTAAAAAAAGTATTTTTTTGTTTTCCCTCATTTTTGGACACTGCTTTTCATTTGCAAGAACATGATAAAATTATATTTTTTTTTTTCTGATCTCTGCTATGGAGGCCTTCATCCACGGGAAACAAGAGCTAGCGATGCACACACTCACTCTCGGTGTTATGCTCTCGATTTCAGGCTGAATTCCCACTGCAACGACCCCTCCCTGGATGACCCCATCCCTCAGGAATACGCTCTTTACTTGTGCCCCACGGGCCGCCTGCACAGCCGCCTGCAGGACTTCTGGAAGGAGAGCAAGCGCCAGTGCGGGCAGAACAGAGCCCACGAGGTTTTCCCACACGTCACCCTCTGCGACTTCTTCACGGTGAGGCAGGGAGAGCGCAAGGGTCGAATTTCAGCTGGGTGATGTTTGGTGAAACCGGGCCACCCGCTGTTGTCTGACACCAGAACTTGCTGGTGATCAAATGACACCACCCAGGTCCAGGCACCTTGCTTAATGTTTGAGTGACACTTAATGTCTGAGTGATGTTTAATGTCTGAGTGACGCTTAATGTCTGAGTGACACTTAATGTCTGAGTGACGCTTAATGTCTGAGTGATGCTTAATGTCTGAGTGATGCTTAATATCTGAGTGACACTTAATGTCTGAGTGACGCTTAATGTCTGAGTGATGCTTAATGTCTGAGTGATGCTTAATGTCTGAGTGACGCTTAATATCTGAGTGACACTTAATGTCTGAGTGATGCTTAGTGTTTGAGTGGGAGGTTTCGGGGTAGCTGATCCATCTAGAGCAGCCGTGTGCAGTCCAGCTGCTGTCAGGCTTCCACGTGTCCACTGCTGCATGGGTTTAGGATGATAAACCTTCCCAGCCTGTGCAGCAGGGACAGTGTTATCACAGGACGCAGACAACTTTGGCACCAAGCCTGTGGGAATCTCAGGGAAAGCTCTGCCTTCCCCACAGAGCCCCATCAGCAGGTCACTGCTGTGGTGGCATGTCCCAGATTTTAACCTTTTCATTGAAGCTGAGGATTTTGTGAAATCTTTTGTGAAGTCCAGCAAAGAGTCACTGGTCTGGAAAAACTCTGGAGCCTCCTGGAATCCAGTTTTAGCATGTTGATGCTACAACACATGAACATCAGCTGTATCTGGGATGTGCTGAAACAGGCTTGGGCTAGAGCAGCTGGACAAAAATTACTTTGTTCATCATACATTTATGTTAAGCCATTAAGTGCTTCCTTCCCCTCAAGGATGGGTCATCACAACCATGCCAAAAAGTAGAGACAGTGAAAATAAGATTATTTTGTTGCAAAATACTGGATGGTGCTCTGTGGCCATTAAACAGAATTATACACAACAAAAAACATTAATTAATAATGAATGCCATGCTCTTGGGAGGCATCAAGTTTAAAGGCCTGTCTGGAAGAGACAACTGCATTGCAACCCTCGCCTTGCACATCTCAGCAAAGGACTGCAGGATAATAATAACACAAATTCTTACTTAGAACTGAAGAGGGAAATCATGATCCCTGCCTCATTTCAGACTGGTTACTGCACACCTGTCAGATGGTAAAATATTTTGGCTTTTCCTACCCAGGCTAGGTACACCTTGGGTTGAAGGTTCCATCTCCTGTTACAGAACCAGGACACTGTGCTGATCCAACTGCCAAACACTGCTGGGTTTAATGCCAGGAATTTCAGGCAAATTCCTAGGTATTTTGTGCTTCTTGGGAAGTTTATAGCCCCACAGTTTTCTGGCAGTGCTGTACGACAGAGGCTACAACACCGGCTGTGAGCTGGTGGGTAAAGCCTGCTCCTCCTCTGTTTTCTTTCAGTGCGAAGACCAGAAAGTGGAATTATTGTACGACATCTTAAAGCGAGTTGGTGACAGCTTTTCCCAGAGCTTTCCACCATCCATTTCCCTAACACTACATGCATCTCCCAGCTACCTTGGCTTCTTCATTGATGACAGCCAGGCAAATGTCCTCAAAGACTTTGCTGTGGCCTTCTCCTCAGAGGCTTCGGCCCTGGCAGGTAGGACCAACACCAGAGGGAAAACGGGCGGGTTGTAGCACAAATGTGTAGCCACAGTACTGAAAACATTCCCAGTGTCTCCAGGGGAGCCTGGCTGATGTTTTCCTGCCAGCAAACACCCTTTTCTCCTACAGATTAGGAAGTGGAGTGGCCAGAGGAGCATGTTTTAGACTTTGAAGACACAGCACTTGTGTCCAAAAGCTGAAATCCTGTGTGCAACTCCACAGGTGATTGATCAGGGTATCCAAGATGGGAAGGGACATAACACTCCCCAAATCTCCACCCCCATGGTGTTGTGGCCCAGCTTGATGGCCTGGCTGCACCCCTGGGAACAGGGCCTAACACCCTTTCCAAGGGAAATTGCATCACCAATGGAGACTGAAGAGACTCAGCCCCATCACAGCTTTGTCTGGGAGAAATCAGCTCAGTACATCTCAGGCTGGGAGAGGAAATCAAACCCTGATCATTTTTTTTCCCCTCACAGATGAAGCCAGGAAGCAAACCCAGTGCACATTAGTGAATGATTTTTGGTGTGATTAAAACCATGACACCCTTCAAAACCATTATTCAGTAGATCTACTCTACCACTAGTTACTGTGATATTTCCTGCGTCAGGCAAAGTGTGTAGGATAAAACAAGAGGAGCTCTAAATGACCTTTATTTCTGTGTTGTGACGTGATTGTTTCATCCCTAGACTGCCAAGTGAAGCCCTCCTTGAAGCAGTTCCACCTTACCCTGGCTCACAGGTTTTATCCTCACCATCAGAAGACTTTGGAACAATTGGCCAAATGCATTAACCCAGGGGAGCCCTGCCAGTGGGTGGCTGCTCTCTATTCACGGGACATGCGTTTTGTGCATTACCAGGTACTGGAATCAGATTCATTTCGTTTCCTGACCCCTTAATTTTCTTTGCTACAGTTATCTTGCCTTTTCCATCCTTAAGAAAATCTCTGCCTGCTCAGCACAGTGTTTCAAAGAGCGTGGTCGTTTCCAGTGCCATTTTAGGCTGAAAAACTGCGCTCCTGAATCAGTAGATATTACCTTTATTATGGTAGGTTGCTTGACCTGTGTCTCTCAAAATCTAATTCCAAACCAAACCACAGCGGAAAAAAACCTAATCTTACCATGACATGAGAAAATAAAACAGACAGGAAGCCATGATCCTTTAATATTTGCTAGGATTTGTCAGTTTACAGTTTTGCAGTAAAATTCCCTCCAGCAAAATTAGTTTTCTTGATTGTTCCAGCCATGATGAAAACTGCACCAGTGAGCAGGAGTCAGCTCTCGCTGATGATTTTCTGCTTAGCAGACTCCTTGTTAAAACCAGTCAACATTCTTTCAGTTCTCATTTCCAAATTTAAATTATAGAATGATCAACCACTTTTTGTCAGACCAGTAAATCACTTTGTCACAAGTCTCACACTGGATTTTAGTCACACTCAGGAGAGCTGCAAGCAATCACAAAAATTGGTCAGATCTATGTTCGCTTTCAAATAAGTCTGTACCAGTCACAGGGGAAAAGAAGTATTTTTTGTGAAAGCCAAGTGCCTGTTTTTGCACATATTGTAAGTGTGGTAGTGTCTTTGTTTTGCTCTGCTGAAGTGCCACTAAAAAGCAGGCTGCAGAGTGGAAAACAGAACTGGCTCTGTGTCCAGCAGAGACGAACGGCCATCCCCTGAGCTGCTGCAGCATGGGGAACATCCTGACCCTGCTGTGTGTGTTCCCCCAGAGGCTGAGGGCCCTTTTCCAGTACAAGCCCCAGAACATTGACGAGCTCATGATCAACGCTGGGGACTTGATCTACGTGGACCCGACGCAGCAGTGCGACGCGAGCGAGGGCTGGGTGATCGGCACCTCGCACCGCACCGGCTGCAGGGGCTTCCTCCCAGAAAACTACACCAAGAAGGCCCACGAGTCAGACACCTGGGTCAAGCACAGGTAACTTGGGGTTCCACGGCTGCTGCTTTCCTGCTGGGGAGCCGTGGCAGTTCCTCCTTGCCCGGGCCTTGTGGGCAGAGGGGGAATCCTGAAGGTCTGGGTGGGACATCTTCTGTGAGAAAAGGGACAGGACACACACCCGCAGACACCCAGAGTTCACAAGTTCAGCTGCTCGAGGGGTGACCCCTGTTTGCTCTTGAACGACCTGAACGCCCTAATGAATTTTGAAAGAGCACATTCTGCCAGGGCAGGCTGAGCCTTCCGCCTGGCTCTCTGCTCTCGTCTTTTTTTCTCATCTCAAGTGCTTGTAAAGTTAGCTTGAAATGAAACCACACCAAGGCTGCTCCACCACCTTGGCACCACCCTCATCTTGTTGATGTGCCCTGCATCAGAAGGCACCTGTCTGGCTTCCTGCACTTCGTTCTGCAGCTGAGAGCACAGCTGATGCTGCTTGTAGATTAGAGCTGATTTTTCTAAGAAGGGAAGTTTTGGTGCCTTCTCTTGATGTCTCAGAGAAAGGGAGGAGGCCACCAGGTAGTATTTCCTGCTTGAAAGTCCCACTTTAGCAGGGTTACACCCAGTATACACCATCAGTTCCTAATATTTTAACCTCATTTTCATGGGGCATATTCTAAATGAACAGCAAAGTGATGAGGTGGATTGCAAGTGTGCAAAAAGTATTGAATGGAGCATGAATCCTGACTTACTGATCCTGTAAACAACATCATGACTCAAAAGCCTCTTCTATTTATGTGTGCCCGTATGTTTGTGTACGTGTGTGTGTTGCTTCTGCTTTTTCTACAGGGAATATGTTTTTGAGACAGCTTCAGGATCCTTCCCCAAAACTGAAAAGGAACCCAAAGTAAAGCTGAACGGGGAAGCCCATAATCCCAGTGTGTCAAAGAGTGCAACCAATGTACTTTCTCTCCAGGTAACTGTTTTTTCTTATCTTTGCCACATGCTTTTGCAGGTACACAATTAATTAATAGTAAACTTAAAAGTATCTTCCTTTTCCTCCCTCGTATTTTCATGTTTTGTTGTACATTTATACACACTGTTTTACTTATTATGTTGTACATTTTTATATATATATACACCCACTCATAATGTATTGTATAGTATCTGTATAATTTTTTTTGGTAATGTATATGATGTATATTATACTTGCCTTTCATAAAACTTTCCTTGTTCCTGTCAAAATAGCACAGGTTTCTCTGAGCACAGCCTCAGTGGGTATGGAGACAAGTCTGACAGGTGGAACACAGGCACAACCTCCCCTGACTTCCACATGGCTTCAGGCAGAGTAACTATATCACAATTAGGCTCATTGTTGGTGGCTGCTCTTACGTCCAGATTCTATGGATGTCATCTTGGAGGTTTCCATGGCCCCAGACCCCATTTAAATGTTCCATTTCCATCTTTAATTTTAGATATGTAGCTAGTGCAGATAACTGCACAGAACAGCTCGCTGGAGTGGTTAACAGCACTGGTAGGATCATGTTTTTGTCCAAGGTTCAAAATCAACAGGTATCAATTTTTCCTGTGTTTTCCACCAATCTTCTGGTAGGAAGAGCAAAACAAATAAGGACTCTGATTTTTTCCCAGAAGCACATGTGCACCTGCACTGCCTTTTTGGCTCCATCAGAGATGCCAAGACTCATTTTCAGCACAGACATGCCTCAGAAACCCCTTTGGCTTGCTGGCCCCACAGCCTCTCTTCCTGCTGTGCTGGGCAATAACCCTGGGCTGGTTTGTGCTAACATTAGAGAAACTGAGGGCACCCTGAGGGAACTTCCACCCTGGGGCCTCCAGGACACCACGTGTATGACTGTAAGAAATTTCTGAACAAGCCACACGTCCTTCCTCTGGCTCGTGGCTGCTCTTGGCCTCTCTTATCCAGGTCAGATCTGTGGCAGAGCCAAGGCTTGGCCTGAGAAACGTGTTTTGCAGATGGGCACATCTCCAATCTAGACGTTCCCTGGCCTCTTGGTTCCTCTCAAGCAGAAGAGGAAGACCACAAAACCTTGGGTTTATACTCTGATCTTGTGGCAGTTGATTGGCATTCCATGGCAGAAATGCAAGTATTTAAGAGAATGCACAAATATCAACCTCAAACCACTTCTTAAGAGTTCCCTTCTCTGTTGCTGAAGATGCAGAGCACTTAACTCAGTGCTGCAGCAGTAAGGCTGTTTTAAAGTTTTAACACCTTTGATCTGTTTCTCCTTATCTTCTTCTCATTTATATTTAATATGCATTGTGTACTAACCCCAAACTACTTCAAACTTACTCATAATTCCATGCAGTCTAAGTAAAAAACATGGCCTTGTAGGAGATCTGGGTTCACTGTTGATTTGGCCACACAATTATGAGAACGTAGAATTAATATTTTCATTAGGAAAAGAAGGAGAAACTTGGTGCTAGTCCTGGTGTAGAAAAGGGCATTACCAGTCAAATCTTAGCTAATTTTCTGTTTATATCAACCATATGATATAAATTAAAGTTATGATTCCTTCCCACACTGAGATTAAAAGATCTGTTACCAGCACTGTGTTTCACTAGTGCTAACACAGAATTAAGAACTGCAGCCAGTGAGGGTCAGGGATGTGACCTCTGACAGGACAAGAGGAGGTGGCCTCAAGCTGCGCCAGGGGATGTTCAGGCTGGACATCAGGAAGAATTTCTTCACTGAATGAGTGAAACACTGGAACAGACTGCCAAGGAGGTGGTGGAGTCCCCATCCCTGGAACTGTCCAAGAAACTACTGGATGTGGCACTCAGTGCTATGGTTTAGTTGACAGCTTGGTGACCAGTCAAAGGTTGGACTCAATGATCCTGAAGGTCTTTTCCAACCTTAATGATTTTATGATTCTCTTTCATCTGCCTTTAGTGGAGAACCAGCCAGGCTTATCACTGTCCTAAAGACAGGCATCCATTCCACTGTCTCTTCTCCAGGAATCCAGACTTTTCCTGCAGGTTGTAGATAACATCCTAATGAAACCCCCTTTTCCCAGCTGCCTCCGAACGCCGCCCTGAGGAGAGGGGTGCTGGTGATGTGCCACGGGGAAAGAGTGGATCAGGTCTTTGGCAAATCTTGGCTTCAGCAGTGCCTGACTGCAGATGGTAAGATAACAGGAGGATCTTCAAAAACCAGGACCAAACCAAATTAACCTCAGTAATGGGTAGAAGAGATTCAGTCTTCGTGTAAATGTCAACACTGGCACAAAGGAGTGATAACAGTGCAAGTCAGGCACAGCACTGCTTCGACCTGCACATAACCAGGTCACAGTGCCCTAAAGTCCTTCGTGTTTATGCTCACTAAACCCTGCAGGTAAACAAAGCTCTTGTGCCACTGATGGAAGTGTATCTCATTTATATACATGAACAAATCATAAGAGCACGCTCATCTCTTCTCATTACGTGAGGTGGTGGTTGTCAGACCCCTCCACCTTTCTGTGCCTAAATCAGAATCATGGGCTGTTGGTCAAAAGCACGCTATGTCACTAGTCCAACCTGGGGAATCTATGGTAGAAATGAAATGTCAGCACTGACCTAATTTAAAATCTGAATTTCCTCTCTCTCTTTCTCTCTCAAAAACAAACAAACAAAAAAAAACCCCAAACCAAACCAAACCAAAAAAAAACCCAAAACCAAAACAAGTATGTTTTCAGGTGAAGAAAACTGACCCAAAACAGGGAAAGGGAAATGTCTGTCAGGAGGAAGGAGGGGAACAATGGAACAAGAAGGTGGGAGTTCGCAAGTGAGAGCTTTATGCTGAAAGTCTGTCTTGGTATGCTGGAGATTCCCCATGTTTAGTGTGTGAAATTCACACCAAATAAGGAGAGTGGTACCTCATAGCTGCATAATCAATGCATTGGTTTCGTTTTGATTCAGTGGAAATGGTTGTGGTTTTTTTTGATCATTTTGGCAATAGTAAAAGAATAAAGATAGGGAGTTGATTTTTGTTTTTCTGGAGCCCCACAAAGCCTAATTCTCATGATTTCTGGTTCTTTCTCTCCTCCTCCCCATTTGCTCCTTCCAAGCTTGAAGAAGAGGGGCTATCCTGTTAGGACAGATGATTTCCCAAGCCAGTGTTGTAACCTTAAAACATGACCCCTTTAAGGTAATAGCACTGGCTGTTTTTCATCCATGAGACACTGACTCTGTCTGTAATACAAACATAACACAGCTGCTGCCTCTCTTGTGTCACAAAAAAATGTCCTGCCTTGTTTCAGGGAAATACTACAGAGCAGATCTGAACTTCCCCTCCTCCCTGCCGAGGCGGAAAGACAGCATGAAGCAGTTTGAATGTGATCCTCCTTTATCTTCCTGTGGTGTTTTCCAGTCAAGGCTTATAGGTAAGCTGGATATTATCCTCCTGCAAAGGTAAGGGTTTGGGAAGCAGGCTGTCATCATCTGCCAAAGCTCATGCTGGCTTTGTAGCAGAAAAACTTCCTACCAGCACTCACTGTGGCCACAACTCTCCACGGGCAACCACTGCAATATCTTAAATAGTAAAATAGAGAACACAGCTGGTTACTAATCTTTGAGGCCCCGCAGAAGACCACCTGTGCCCTGCTGCTTGTCTGCAAGGGATGAATGTCTGATGCAGTTGTCCCTGAGTGGGCAGTGAGGAGTGAAGGTGCTGGCCAGGGGAAGCAGCTCCCTGGTCAGCTGAGTGTGGTCACCTCACTGCAGGAGGGAGCGTGGTGTGGGTTAGGCTGACTCAATTCACTCACCAGATGAAGTTGTTTGTGCTCCCTGAGCAAGATCCGTGACTGTGACAGTGCTGGTCTGCTGGAAATGCTTGTCTCTGATGGTTCAGATATATGGAGACAGCCAAATGCATAACTGCTGTTTGCAGATTTGGAGTGACTCTTCCGTAATTATCTTTCCAACACTCACTTTAGAATTGATGTTTCCACCAGAATGAGCTTTCTAATGAGCTCAATCAGCAGATAGTGGGAGAAAAACAAATAGAAAGGGACTGTCAATGTATCCCACGTTGATAAAATTGCAAAGCTCCGAGCTGTTTTTTTGCAGAAAGTATTTTGTAGTCGTTTCTCATCTGTCACACTTTGCTGTTGCCGTCCAGGGGAAGCTCTGCTGGACCAGGAGGTGACAGTCAGCTACGTGTACTCGTCCCCTGCCCTGCGCTGTGTGCAGACAGCTCAGCACCTACTGCAGGGTAAGGCAGCAAAACCTGCCAGGTGCTTCTGCCACACTGGAAACATCTTCACCAAACTCCTGTGAAGTCTCCGACGTGAGCAATTAAGAAGACATATGACTTTGTGGTTGTCTTCAAGCAGGGAAGGCGAGGTGGTTTTGAGTAGCTGGTTATGCAGGCAGCAACAAACCTGCTGCTGTGTGTACAGTCTGTGGGATAAATCACATTAACTCTGGTCCTTCCTAGTTAGAATGCAATCTAATGTTACATGAAACAGAGGTGTTTCATATCTGCTTTAATTCAACATTAGTAGCTGCTCATCAAATCACCACTGCCACCTCTTCCAGAAAATATTTTGAGCCAAATATCAGCTGTTTCCAGAGCTCTGAAGGATCTGAACGTGGATTATGGAAGAACGCTTTCTTTTGCAAGCCAAACTACTTTAATCCTTCATATTGCAGAACATCTTTCCCTTCCTTTCCTCTCCCTTTCTTCTTTTTTCATCACCTGTCCCTTTTGGCAGGTTCACAGTTCATTACCATGTTTACATCAGAATGCATTCACTGCCACTCAGTAACCTCTCTTGAGAATACTCAAAAAATAATGCTTCTTTTGACAAGAGAATTCCGTTTCTGATACTGGACAATTTGGACAATTTACTGCCCCACTGAGGAACACTGAGCAAAATGCTGTATAAAAATGGTAAAAACATTTCCTGTCAGAAGTTTATTCAGATTGCAACATTACAGAGGTTTTTCCTTCTAGCAGAGCATCACAAGAGAGTTTCAAAAATTATGATTATGATAATAATGATGATGATAATTTGCAGTCCCTTTACATTAGTCAGACAATAACATAATGGTGGTTTCCTTTAATCAATTTTTTGATAATAAGTAATTCATTTTAATGAAAGTACAACACCAAACAAGGCAGAAAGTATAGCCTGAATGTAGCACTCTGAGTGTGCCTTTCTCTTAAGATCTATTTCTTCTTCTTGCAGGGCTTGGATTACATCAAAAAGTTAAAATCAGGGTGGAACCAGGACTGTTTGAATGGACCAAGTGGGAAGCAAGCAGAGCAATCCCTAACTTCATGACTGTGGCAGAACTGGTGGAGGCATCTTACGACATAGATACAGGTTACAGGTAATGGCTCTGTGCCTGCCTGATAAAGCTGTGGGGTTTTTCCCTGAGGTATCTTGTCCTTTTACGTGTCATAAATAGTTACAAACACTGCAAAGACGGGGTGATTCTGGTCAAATCCAGATCAAAATAAGATATCAAAATAAGACATGCTGTCACCAGCACATAAGTGCACTCACACAAACATCTTGTGCATGGGACCAGCCCTCCTCTGGTGTTGCCTTGACATTATGGGCATTAATGTCAGGTGCCAGGAGTTTTGCTTTTACCTTTGGTTCATGTGAAACGCACTTTAGAAATGTGAAGAATAACCTGATTTTCAGTGACAAAGAAATGTGACATTAGATAAAGTCAGTCAGCCCTTGGCTGAGGGTCTGCAGGGCAGCAGCAAGAGGTTTTGGGGACAAGCAAGAGAAGAGCATTTCACTTTAATTGATGCTTATGGCATCGTTTTAAGTTGCTCAAAGATTAATACTGTGCTCAGCAAGGACTTTTTGGAGCCCTCACAACTTGGCGAGATGAGGGGTTATGCCTTTTCTGAGCGCTTGCAAACCACAGCCCAGCAGGAAATGATAAGGCTCCAATTCAATCTAGCTCCTGTTCTTGTTCACAAACCAGGCTGCTCGGTGTTTGCAGTGCACAGCCAGATCCAGGAAATTACTCAGCTGTCTCTGGGATTTCCCACATATTCAAGGAAGGGGGAAATGAAACATCTCGTGTCTTAAGGCATTCCTTACAGCCAAGCAAGTGTCTTTATTTGAGCCTGCATGAAAGAAAATACTTCATTTTCTTGGAGCACCGGGCTTTCTGGTGTATTTTTCACTAACAGACTGTTTTCTCTAGGGTTTTTTTTTTTGGTACAAAATCACTTGTCTCAAAAGAAACTGCAAAGGCACAGCAGTGGGAGGTTCAGAGGGGAGGCTCTAAGGCAATGCTAACTACAGTGTTCAAACCCCTCACAGCCCTGATTCACAGCAGTGTTAGGGTCTGGCTCTTAGGTTTTTTTGGGTGCCTGAAAAGCCCTGGTATATAAAAGAAAGAAGAATGCCTGGTCTCAGCAGAAGTGCTCATATATGTTGGAGTGATGCATTGTGATTGTGGTCCCTGCAAACAGCTTTTTTTTGGAGTGATGCATTGTGATTGTGGTCCCTGCAAACAGCTTTTTTTTGGAGTGATGCATTGTGTTTATGATCCCTGGAAATATGGGGTTCTTTTAACTCTAGCAGGGACAGTCTTTACTATCCATTTGACCAGCAAAGCAGATAAGCCTCGTTCATTGTAGATTTTTTATTTACTTGGTTTATTGAGGAGATTAATGCTGAGGCACCAAATCTTGCAAGCATTTACATCATCAGTGTCTCTCCTTTGTTTGAACTCAGCCAGGATTGAAAGACCCAGGCAGCTCTGCAGCCCATGTCTGGGCAGCAGTCCTTGCTGGCAGAATAGCTCAAAGTTTTTCTTAGGCATAAATCCTGCTTTAAATAATCTCCACTGTGAACGACAAGGTTTATTGAAGGCTGGTTTTCCCTGCATCTGGTGCTTTATGAGCTATGAGACTTAGCCATGAGATTTAATGGAAATTATTCAGACAGAAGCTAATGCTCCAGACAAGCAGAGGTAACAGTGAGTCAGCCGAGGCAGTAGATAAACCTTTTAACTAAGTGCCTTTTCTCTGCTGTAGTCATTCAATGGTGTTCCAGTATTCATCTAGATTAACATATATTTGTGTTTTTATTGTCAGAAGTAACTTCCCACTCACATCTCTGGTGCCATCGGAAAGTTATGAAGACTATGCCAGCAGAAGCTCTGCGGTTATAAAACAGATCATCACTGCCTGCCCCAGCAAAGGTAAAGGTTTCAGGTCTTTCAGTATTCTGTCAGACACTTGCAGTAACAGGAACTGGCAGAGATTTGCCAACAGAAGCACATTTAATGTGAGCTGTTGGCACTGCACAGAGCTTAAGGTAGACTCAGTGCTTGTCCTGGGCTACACTGAAGTGACATACATGCAATTTATGGGATAGAAATGAAAAAAGTAAAATAAAACTGAGACAGTAGAGTACTAAATGGCAAAAGTATATGCTTTTCTTGGTCTTTCTACATAGGGATGTAGCTCAGTAAAAGATAATATGCTTTTCTGGAAAGCTTTTTTCTCTTTCCTTCGCAAATGCTTTCTCTCTCATTAGCTGGCATGCTCAACACGCCAGATATTTTCTGCCCATCACAACACGCTCTGCCACATTATCAAAAAGGTCTGCAAAGATGAACAGCCCCAGAGCCACCTCATCCCCATCTGCTGAGGGGGAACGTGGCAATGCTGCAGCTCCCTCACCACTGTTCTTTGCTTTTCCTGGTGTGCCAGGTGTCATCCTCATCGTGGGCCACGGCTCTTCCTTGGCATCTCTCACCCGAGCGCTCGCAGGGCTCCCCAGCAGAGACAGTGGAGACTTTGCCCAGATGGTGCGGAAGGTAAGAGGACTTTATTCCATCAGGAAGCTTTTGGGTTGTTTCATTATGCTTTTAATAAGGAGACTGCTTATGCAGCAAGACGTGTGTAACTGCATGCCAACACCAATGGCATCAGCTCTCTCGTTCCAAAGAGAATCTTATGCAGTTTTAGCAAAGCACTGGAGGTAAAGAGAAGGATTTTATTCTGGGAGCATTGTATGTGACTGGCAGCTAAGTCTTTGGAGAAGACTTTCATCTGGAAAGTCAATGCCATGTAACGCCTACAGACAAGAGGCACATTTGGAAACCTCTCCCCCTGGAGTTAGTCTCTTTCCTTTCAAAGTGGAAAAGAGAAGGCTTTGGGGTGACCTAATTGCAGCTTTCCAGTACCTGAAGGGATCCTACAAGAAAGGTGGAGAGAAAATTTACAAGAGCCTGGAGTTACAGGACAAGGGGGAATGATTTCAAACTGACAGAGTAGGTTTGGATTGGATATTAGGAAGAAATTCTTTACTGTGGGGGAGAGTGAGGCACAGGAACAGGTTGCCCACATTTGAATGTGAAGTGATGACACAAGTTCAGCCTTCACCCTCAGGCTTCCAGTCTGGTTTTAGTTCACTTCAGAAGTGACAGAATATCGAGGGCTGCTCTTTTCTGTAGCAAAGCCCCCCCTTCATGTCAAAGCAATGACCCTGCTGGTAACTTCCTTCCCAGATCCCTTCCCTGGGCATGTGTTTCTGTGAAGAACTGAAAGAGGAGAACAAATGGCAGATGGTCAACCCACCAGTGAAGACATTAACTCACGGAGCAAACGCAGCATTTAACTGGAGAAATACTGTCATGGAAGATTAAAAGGTCATCTCTGCAGTTGTCAAAAAGGAGCCAAAGGCAGGTTCTGGTTCACCACAGTCCAATGATTCATCCTGAAGACACACAGAGGGTGGGAAATGCCCTCTCCGAGTTGCCAAAGCACAGAAAAATACTTCCGGGTTTGGTGTCTGAATTTTGTTTTTACCTTGGTGACTGAGAAGAATGAACTTACGAAGTGGCTTTCAAGTGAGAAATAACACTTATGGTGGTGGTGAGGAAAGTACCTTTCAACCTTTCCTGAGAGTACAAATGTTTAATGAATATGGATGGAACTACCTGATTCTAAATTCCACTCCAAGGGGCACTGAAGTAAACAATGTAGTATTTTTAAGACCAAAACTACATCCAGCAAGAATTCCCTATTTTTTTTTCCCTTCTTCAGTCACTTGGATGTTTTCAGACAACAGAAAAACTGGGACTGAAAAAAAGTCAGCTCCTACCTGAAGAAGGGACTAGCTCTAGCTAAAGCCACTGTGTTTCCTGTTCACTCCATCAGTTCTGTGAGAGCAAATACCACACTGACTCTTTATTTACCACACTGACTCTTTTTTTACCTCTTCTATGAAGGGAGTCCATTTTCTATCACAGCAACTCCTCATCCAGCAATTCTCAAGTGATGCATATCACAAAAAGGTCTAAATTATTCCTTTTGGAAGGAAACTGAACTGATTGCTTTACTGTTTCTGGGACAAAGAAAGATGCCCTGTGTTACTGTACTGGTGTCAGAACCATGACATGAGCAACTCTAACTCTGAACCCTTCCCAAGATGGCACTTGCAGCTCAACAGCTTTGCTTTGTGCTGGTTTGTGCCAAATTTATTAATGGTGACCCATCCTCCTAGTGGGCCACCTGAAAGGTTTCTGTAGCTCTTCTCTAGGTGATGTGTTTCATTAAGGGAACGTAGCCCTGAAATTTTATGCACAAACAGGAACATGCCTTTCCACAGTCTGTTTTTCTTCTGCTTTTCCTTTCTGGTTATCAGATAACTACTTCCAGGAAAGTACAAATGTTTCTTTCAATGAAGGGAAAAAATGAAAACGTTTCTCTCAGAGTATGACTAAAAATGTTTTCATTTTCACTCCTCACTACCTGCTCCTATGTGACATCTCCTTGCACGCCATTAGCCACAGGGGCATGCAGTGGAGCCCATCCAACATTCCGGCTTTGGGGCTGAGAAGTGTCTGACAGGCACCTTTATCTGTGGATGTAGAGATTTTGTTATCTCAGTCATGCAGCTGCAATGATTCATTCTGACTTTCCAGCTCTGGTGGAGCTGCTTGAGCTCTCAGTTTTCTGACAGTGCTGCAATTTTACAGTGAAAGTCAGATGTCCCAAGGCCAATACAGAAGCTTTTTAATGAGCAAGGACACAGGAGTGGAGCTCAGGAGATGCGTGGCTACAGCTGCAGTCCCAGAAAAAGATAAAAACACCAAGTGTTGCCACAACCTTTTCTTAATCAGGTGAAGCAGGATGCCACTGTGGTGCTGTGAGGAGGAGAAGTGGCCACTTCTCCACGTCTCACCCCAGCACACGCTCACTGTCAGCCAAGACAGGCAGGTGTGGTGAGGGATGATTTTGCTCCGAGCTCTGAAGGCAGTGGCCAGGCTCCTCTGTGGTCAGCAGGGAGGGCAGTGACTCACAGGTCTGGCTGACAAAGGGCTGAGTGATACAAGAAAATCAGCAAAGCCTCTTAAAAGACTGGTCATTTTTAAAGTATTAGTGATACAAAATTTCATTACAAATTTTCCGCTACCTTTCTAGAAATAACATGTTTTTTTTCCATAATGCTCTTATACATTAATCCTAGAACGGGCTGCAAACACCAGTTTGGTTTAAGAATCTGTGTCTTCCTTTAAAATACCAAAATAAAAGACCAGGTGACATCTCTCCCTTCACCCAATGGCACCAGATGTACTTTCAGGGCGGGTCTGTTGTGAAAAATAACTGTAAGAAAAGCATCATCCCATTTCTTTAACAGCATCATCTCCTTTCTTTAGCAGCTTTCCTACGCTGCTGCCACTGTGTATAACGTTAACAATTAAATACTTCTTTTTGCTTGTCAGTCCTTCCGGTCTGCAGAAATAATGTTGCTGAAAGCCAGTTACTGGCACTCTAATCCTGTTATTGTCCATCCAGCTCCAATCCTTAATGAGTGTGTGCAGCTCCCAAGAGGCAGGTGACAGGAGGGGACAAGGACATGGCTGGGGGAAGTGTCTGTCTGTCTGTCTATTACAGAGGAAGGCTTTAACTGCTCCACCCAATCTTGGCATCTAATCAGATGCCCACAGTGCATGGACAACACTATTGACAAGCGAAATATAGTTAACAGGCAGATTTCTGAAACACTGGAACCAAAATCCCACTGTGCTTTTCTTGTATTCTCAATGCAGATACACTTCAATTAATTTTGCTTCGGTGAAAGCAATGAATTAAACTTCAGAGCATGTTTAAAAGAGGGTTTGGGGACTTCAGTTTTCTCTTGTGGTGGTTTCTAATCCAGGCACCGCAGTGCTGAGCAGGTGAGGACAAATGTTTAGTCACAAAATACTGTATTAAAGTTACAAAGACTTCTCCATGTCTGCTGTTTGAGTTCAGTTGAACAGAAAGAACATGAATAGAAGGAACAGGCAGCAGACTCAGGAACCCATTGAAACTATCTCAGTCTGAGTAATGGAAGGGCAAAGACAAGCTCTTCTATTCACAAAGCTTTTGGCTTTCCTGGGACCCCATGTGAGCACAGATTCAACTCTAAACACTTTTTAAGATCAGAGCTGAAATGATGTCTCTAACATACAAGGTTTCTTGGTTGTACAATCTGGTGCAGGAGAGAGAGAGAATTCCTAATGTGGTGTGTACATGCCATGAGACTAATCACAAAACACAGGTGAAATGAAGAAAATGTCCTTGGAAGCTTCCAAGTTGTTTTTGTGGTAAGCAAAAGAAATAGGAAATCCTTTTCCAGTTTCTTGTTTTGTTTTTTTTTTTATGCAACTTCTAAAATTAGTTGTTGCTTTAGTCCATTGCTGTTTTCTTTAATTGGATCCATTTCATTACAAAGTTACGTACTTCAACACATGCTTTTAGTACTGTCTTGAGAATCTGAATGTTGTCTTTATATCTTAGAAAGTGAGAACATAAATTCTTCTGATGAAGACCTGCAGTGAAGCTAATCTGTGGTGACCCCTTGTGGGAAAACACAACCTCAGATGTACATGACTAAATCAGATCTGGTGTGATTGAGGGATGAGGAGGAAGAACAGCAATTTTTTTTCTAAAAATAATGCTTCTTCCATACTCTTTGAAAGGATATTAACATCAAAAATTTATTGTTTGGGACTACTTTTAGGCAGAGGAGCTTGGAAAGACACTTGAGTCAAATTCTTCTGAAAAGTGAGATAAAACATGCTACGAATATTCTGATCCTGATTTTTCCAAAGCTTTTTTCCTTGTGCCATCATTAATACTGGTGCAAGGAATATGCACAGTTCTGCTGACTCAGAGAAGCAGGTATTTCTATTCTTTGCATAATTTTAAGTCACAGTTAAGGAATAAAACAGTTGAGTGGATTTTTTCACTTCTCCAACAAAAATATTGGTGTTCTCCAAGAGGAGCAAGTCCTGTTCTAGTGAGCAACCTGTAGCAAATTAGAGATTTCCTGATGTTCTCAGCTTTCCTTTTTTGTATTCCAGACAGGATGCTTTTCATTTTTTCAGGAATACCACTGGAGGTCACTCATGTACTAACAAACAGTGCTGCAGGGGAAAAAAATAAACTATCCAAGAATGAACTTAGCTTGACTTGAAGATGACATTAAAATGGAAGTGAGTTTGGAAATATGTTGTGCAGATATTCCTCAAATTTACAGTAGACTATAATGAAAGTAGCAAGTAAACTAATTATCTTAATTTTCTTACAAAAAGACTAAAAAAAACACCCCCACAACATTAGCAGACCAAGTTAGCTTTGATCTACCTACAGTAATAATGGAAATGCAGCACAATTCTTCATCAAAAAAAGCAAAAATAGGAAAAGAGAATCTTTCTAAAAATGCTCACTGGGGTAACATCAGTGCGACAAGAAATTGCAAGCAAAATGTAAGATATGAAAGGAAAGATTGCATGGGAATTTTCTCACTATGGTATTTCTGATAGCAGAAAAATTGCAAGGAGGCAGTAATAAACTCTATTTATTTAATATGACTTTTTTCCCTATCTCCACTTTTTCTTAATCCATTTTTATCACTAACTTTCAAATTTTCAGATGTATTTTTGCCAGAATTCTGAGAAAAGGAAATTGTTAAAATGTTTTACCCCTTTCTGCTAAACTAAAAATTTAATCTTGATTTCTTGCTCTGAGGTGAAGAACTAGGAAATGTAAGTCCTGTTTCAGCAATATCAGTACAGTATCTCATCCCAAATGGGACTAAACTGGTTGTTTTACTTCAAAAGCAAACTGCTACTGGCTGGCAACTCTCTACCTCAGGCTCCAGGCCCATCAATATTCATACCAAAATTCCCACAATATGAGAGAGCAAATTAAAACCAGACAGATATGCATAATAATCAAGGTATTGCTCAGAAATTATCAGGGGAAAAAAGTTTCAGAGCAGCTTTATTCATCTGCAGAAAGAGAAAAATATGTCAGTGGCATTTAGTGTTTGTACAACACTTTGTGCAGCTCTGCCTTGCTCTGTACTTTTAATTTACTATTTATATATTTCCATTTGATTCTGGAAGCTTCTAGGAGGGTTCTGCAGCTGCTGTGTCCCACCAGCCACTTGCTGATCGACAGGTTTTTGATTTCAAAGTCTCTGCGTGTTCAGTAATTATCTGCCTGCTGATAAGGGGTGCTGGACTGGGCTTTGTCTGCTCTGTAAGGATGGTTCTTCTGCTGGAGATGGGAGCGGAGCAAGCAGAGCTTTTGGTAATTTGTGTGGGTGCTGGGGAATGGCAGAAACTCTCCTCCAAGCAGTGGGCACTGTGCAGCACCAAGGCTGATGAACCAGTGTGCCTGATCTCCAGCACCCTGGGGACATTTCCCATGGCATGACGGTGGTGACAGCCTGCACAGGGCTTGGGCAGGGGGATGCTGTGTCCGAGCCTCTCCCAGGGCAGTGGGTGATGGGCTCCTTCCCAGGGAGAGGTGTGTGGTGGTCCAGGCGTCCAAGGAATTGCAGGAGGAGGTGTGAAGGCTACTCCCTGCTAAGGAGGGACAATGGGGTATCAGCTGGAACTCCACAGAGGTGAGAGCCTGGACCTGGGGTGGAGGGATGCCAGGGGCTGTGCTGGGTGGAGCAGGGGAGGAGGACACCCTTGAGCGCAGTTGCTGAAGTTCATGATTTCTGACAGCAGCAGCAATGTTCCTCGTGCACAGTGTGTCAGTGTGCAGGGTGTGTGTGAGCACGCAGGACACTGCTGGGAGCTTTGGATGTGCTGGAGGTGCAGGAATGTCCACAGCTGCTGTTGGTGATGGCACCAGAGAGCCCCTGGGGAAGGACTGAAGGACAAACAAATGAGGCAGAATCACAGGCTTCACAAGCAAAATTTTAATTAACCCCCTAGCAGTCAGCAATTCAGTTTGCACATCTGACAGCTTTACAACACAGACTGGAGAATTGCATCAAACTACAGATATTTACATGGCAATTGTCTGGCCAGGAGTTCAGGTTTTTGGTTTGTTTCAAAAAGTCAGTGACCTTGTACAGAAAGCAGGAAATGTAAAGGTGCTCCTGCCCTGGAAGATTCAACTGTTCCATGTAATCATATCCAGTAGATGGATGTTGGGCTCATACCAGCAGTTAACTTAAGAGTATCCCTCAACAGAGACAGTAGAGGTTCTAATATGATAGAAAATCACCTATCCCAGAAGTGGGTGGGAGGATGGCGGGAAGAGAAAGGAGAAAGGGAGGAAGTTGTGGTGCGTTCTGTAGTGCTGCCTCTCACAATCACAGAAATAAGGGCAGCCACAGGACCATGCTCCCCCTCCATAGCTGAGCTGGGCCCATGCGTGGCTGTGAAGAAGAAAACCCACCTGGTTTCTCAGTTGGGATTTTCATCTGTAGTAAATCTAACATCCTAAGCCTTTAAAATAATGGATGTTCTAGAGACTATGAAGATAAAGTAAAGTATATAACATCTCCCATGTGCCAGTTCAGCATGGAATATTGCATCAAAATTACCTTATCCAAAAGTGACATTTCTCTACCTAAAGTGACCATGCTTCTGGACATCTCTTAGAGAGTATTGTGCATTATCATTGTGGGAGGCTGCTCTTGGCCAC
>VZTG01006865.1:900418-973765 GCA_013397845.1 Melanocharis versteri | reverse complement strand
TTTTTTTTTTTTTTTCCACTCATAGCATGATTTTATTCTTCACATTTTCTCACATTTTTTTTCTGAACATCAGGAAAAATATTTTAATGTGAGGGTGACTTAGCACTAGCACAGGGAGGTGATAGAGTCTCCAGCCTCAGACACTGGAAAGCCATCCGGACACTAAAAAGCTCTGGGCAGCCTGCTCTGAGTGACCGTGCCTGAGCAGGGGAGTTCGTCCAGATGGCCTTCAGCAGTCTCTTCCAGCCTCAACAATTCTGTGATTCTGTGATTTTTTTTTCCCTTCAGTTCACTTTCTCCTGTCATCACCCTCCCACTCTTACTCTTTTTCCCATTAATATCCGCTGCCTCAATTGCCTTACTCCCACCTTGTTGTCTCACTTCTTACTCTTCATCTATTTTTTTTTCTTCTCTCGCATAGTGGAAGAATTTTCTGCCCTTGTGAAATAATTGGGGAGGGTACATGTTTGACAATTGAAACTAACAATCAGGTCCTACTGAAGCACCTTCCTTCTCCATAGTAACATGGGACAAGAGGCACTACGGGAGAACATCATCACTACAGAGGACATCAATTCAAATGTACACAGGACCAGACATATTTTGTGTAACCAGCAAATTGATCATTTTTATCAACATAAGTATGCTTCCCTCTGTCACAAGGGCTGCTAACACGCTGGAAGTAAATGTATGCCTCATTTGTGGGACAGCCAAATACATGGTAACTATACTGCAAAATCAAGTTGATTTTTTTTTTAAATCCTGATTTCTAAAACTAATTGTAAAGGGTGATAAACAGACCTCACACAGGTTTAGAAGCCAAAACCCTAACAGGAGTGTAAGAATATGCTTCAAAATAGCTCGTTCCCTTAAAAAGAAAACAAAACCAAAAACAACCTCAGTGTAAGTCCCTTTCATAAACAAAACTGGAACAGAAGTAAATAACAGAACAGAATATGTGTCCGTAATTTACCAGAAACAAGTCTCACTCCCACCAATCCCTCTCAGTTTTGTCCTGTGAACAAATTCCTCAGCAACTTTACTCAGACATCAAATTACAAAGCTACTTGTCTTGACTACCTGTTCCAGAGGCCAAACTATTCCTGACCATGCTCCTGAGGAAGAGGATAACTATTTCATCTAGCTGTGGAAACTTCAGTGAAACTCTGGAGGGAAGAAAAGGCTGTTTTCCCTTGCGCATCACCTGCCCCAGCAAGGGCATGTGGCATTCCTGGGGGAGAACATCATCAGCTCAGGAAAGCTCTTCCCTGATTCAAAAAGCTGAAACACACCATAAACAAAAGTTAGAAAAAAAGCTTTTCATGCTCTTTTTGTTTCTTCACAAGCCCTGAGTTTACCCCCTGGCACACAATGAAGGCTGTCTTAAGAGTACCAAAGGAAAAAAAAAAAAAGTATTGAGTCCACTGCTTACATCCATAAAACTAAAAACTCAAGCCTGTTGTGAAATGAAATATTAAACAGTGTTTCAGAATTGCACTATTGTGACTACTTCAATGAGAAAAGAATAACCTGTCTGAGAGAAGAAAGAGCGAGCCCAGTCCTGAGGAATGATACCTAATATACCTTTGGGCCTTTTCCACAAGTCCCCTATTTCTCACTAACAGATTTAACCCGAACTCTGTTTTAAGGAAGTTTGATAAGCCTCACAGAAAATTCTTCTGCTAAGCAGCACTAGCTGTTAAATTCAGTTAAGTTTAGAGCTGTCATGTTATATGCAGGGGGCATATGTTGCTGTACTTGGAATACAGGGAGACACGCAACTCTGTAGTTCTGGAATTTCCTGAGAGCACACAGACCACAACAGGTGACAAATGAAGAGATTTCCCAGGATATTTATGCTTTTTGTTCCTCATTCTACTGATATTTTTCAGCATTTCAAAACACAGCAAAATCTGTATCCTTCAAGGCAAATAACTTAACGTATTCTTCAAAAAAATTCTAATTTTTTATGCCACAATCCTGCATAATCCTATCTTTTGTTTGCTAAGTCTGCTTCCCAGCAAAAGCCCTGCATTCCAACAATTGCTTACTTTCTTGTTACAGTCTTAGCTGCAGTGTCTTGATAAATAGATGTTTCCATGGAGATGACAAATGAATATCATCCATGTTGCAATGAGATTCTGATTTCATCTTGAACCATTAGCTTTCAAACCACAGCTTATTCATTATTCATTTGCAGTAAGGAAATGGCTGAAACCCAGTGCATTACAGCAGATTAAAATCTGTGCATGCAGCCTAGAAGAAAGTGCATTTGTCACCATATAAAATGAACAAAACTCCCTGGGATTAAAATAATGATCCCAGAAGCTGTCCTAAAGGTCTGAAGAGATCTTCCCCTCAACTAATAGGATGCCTACATAAACTACTGGAATTGAGACACATTTTAAATATTAAGGCAGGCAGGGGAATTTCAGGAGGGAAAAAACACAGCAGATGACATTCATGTTTTTCAAACTGTTAGAATTACACTAAATGCTTTTCGGAAACAGGCTTAAAAACATAAATCATCAAAACTTTTTAGCTTTATAGGAACATGTAAATTTTTGTGCTTTTTGACTGTTCTTGTGTATGAAACCAGTATCTGCATTCCATTCAGAAAATGCCTTTCTTTTATGACTGGCTGACAGCTGACTGGAGTCTTTGGCAGCTCTGAGGGAGCCTAAGATGGAGAAGAAGAAAATATTTTCAGCTTTTTCATAACTAAAAACCTGCACAGTGGCTGTAGTTATTTTTAAAAAGGACCTTAAAGCTTATGAAAGCCTTCCACTCTCCAGAATGTCTACTTTTGTCTGCTCAACTTGAGAAATATTTGTTCTTCTATATTTAATAAATTAAAGGCAGTTATAAAACAGGCAATTAAAATAATATACAATATCAATGCACTCCATTAAAACATTTTTCAGTCATGTGTCCTGGGCTAGAAGGAGGAAAAAAGTCAATGCACTGTTATTGCTACAAATAGCACATACTGAAAGAATTTTTTTCTTCTGCACTTCCACATATAAGGGCTTCCAATTTATGGTAATATGAAGAATACAAAATACTCTTTCCTAAATGCTGGCCTAAGACTGGCCTGCTTGGAAGGAAGGAGTCTGTGACCAATGCTTGAAAGACACAGCAGACTTATGCACTGCAGTGTCACCTAATATTTACTGGCTGCTGTTGTCATTGCTTGTGACAGCATTCAAATTCACCATAATGGAGGTAGGCAGGAATTTTTTGGCTGATTTTGAGGTGGGAGCTGTCTATTTGTATATGACCTGAAGGACATTTTGCCTGGAGGAAAGTCATCATGCATCTGATCCAGGGGAAAAAACAGGACATACAAAAGTGGGACGTCCTTCACACCTGCCCTGGTTAACAACATCCATGCTCCTGCTGTCTGAGCACGGGAGTTGTCCTGGGAAAAGCATGTCAATTAGAATAAGTTATAACCAATTACGTGTCTCTTCATTTGAATTATTGTCCATTAAGAACTGACCTGAGTTTACAGAACACATTTCATTCCCATAACAGGTTTAATACCAGTGTGACAAGAGGTCGAAGGGTAACGAGAAGTGATGAACCAGGGTTAGTTTGATAGGTAGGAATGGGACAGGGAGCAGCAGCTCATTTTTTCCCACTAACACGACATGCCATTTTCATACCACTGCTATCTCACCTAGCTCCTCAGATTGCCGTGAAGCTGGAACAACCACACGCTCTGCTGCACAAGCAGCCATCTCCATAATGTCTCTTTGTATCTCACAGATGAGGCTTTATCCGAGCATAGCATAGGGGTGAGACGAAGCAAGCAATAAAGGCCAAACCTTATTCACATCAAGGAATATGCAGACAGTCTAGACAAAGCGCTGAGCTCTTCCTGTGCAGGTTTTCTCACGTGGAGTAGGACGTCTACTAAATTACCTTTTCTGCAGAAATGAACTTGCCAGGGTCATTTTTGTTGCTGCAGAGATGGGGGAAAGAATTAACCAGTACCCAGCCTTTGCAAACCTTTGAGGATTTGATCCACCACATTTAATTTAGAGTGTTTTTCTACTCTGAACTCAAAGCAGAAGTTGCAATTGAATTTGTCCATTATTGTAATTCACAGTAGTTAATGCCTGGAGCTGTCTAAGGTTTGAAGTGAGACATTTGGGACACAGGCTGTCAGAAAATGGATTTGTTTCTCAGATCTAACTCTTTTCTTATTTGGCAGGAAATGCTCTCTCTTCGTCATGCTCTTCATTTGCTTCTGAGCACAGATCCATAATAACCATGACAGCGTGTTTTCGCTCACAAGCACAAATTGTAACTTTCAGAGGAAATAAAAGCAACAGCCAGATAGACCAAGCCACGGAAACCTTTCAGCACAGCACAGTGAGGATTCCGGCATTGAGCTAGATGACCAACAGAGTGAAACACATGCTCTCTCCCTTTGAGAAGAAAAACAAGAAACCCCAGGATGAAACAAGGTGTTTCAGATACGTCTTGGAGTATTTTTTTTGTAACTTTCTAAGATAAACACACAAAAGATTTAAACTTTTGGTGATATTTACTGGAGCCAAAATGACCACTGTGAACTCACTGTAGAGTACACTGGATCTTCTGAAGGACAGTTTGATGTTAAGTGTAATGTTTGCAAATACTTGTTTAACCTGTAACATCTCTCTGCTTGCTCTCTCATGCATTTCTATAAACCTGTCGCTGTGTGCCTACCTGCTACAGCCTTAACCTTCTCCAACTGGATATGGAGATGAAACTCTGCAGGGAGACAGCACAAGACACTCTGATTCCATTAAGAAGTGAGCATACATGGTCCTTCAGCACAAAAGTCACTGCAGCCACCTACTTCACCTGGTGCAGAAGGAACCTTTGCTGTCCAGCAGCTTCCTCTGGTATTATTTTCAATTAGATGCTGTTATGCTCAATACACTTGACCTCTTGAAACCTGCAGCTTTCAATTCATTTAACAGACATAACCCAGTATTTACTACTATTTAAAATATCTTAGAACATTAAAAAATCTGGACATTTAGCCAAGGTCCATGAGAAAACAAGAACACATACACTTACATAACTGATCATTTCTAAGGTGACAGTGAAGTTTGAAAATCACATCCCTAAAAGTCCGGAATGGGAAACTGAGATGCAGGAAGGGCTAATTAGCAGCCATAACAGACTAATTAATGTACTAAATCCCAAGAGGGAACAAAGGTTCATACCCTTGCAGCATTTGGGCTATACAGATTTAACTCCTAGGCCTAGGAATACTCTCCTGTAGGTTAGGCTCCAAGCTCAATTTCAGTTGGACATTCCAGAAGCCACCACATGATTTGTTCCAGTTTAATCAATGTGTTATAATACAGACATATTTCTGTACATTTACAAAGTGTTCTGAGTTTGGATAATGTTGAGTAAAAAGCATAATACAGACAAGGAAGTTAATTTTTCTTGAGCACTGAAGGAGAACCTAAATCTTCTACTTTAAATCTAGAAAAAGATATTAAATGTTTATCAATGAAAATTATTTGGGCTTGTTCAACAGCGTGATATTAAAGCAAGAACACATAATCTTTAGAAGAAATTTGCACTAACATCCCTTTTCCTACTAAGAAATAACTGAAGTCAACAGAACAGAGATTTTACTGTGAAATCATGTAAGACTGTGATCCCAGGGTAAAAATCAGCATTTCAACCACAGAAACTCTGATTTATTTGAGTTGAAGTCACATTACATGGGGAGAAATGAGTTTATTCCCCTACTTCAGCCAAGCAGTTAACCGAAAGCAGAAAATCTTTACACAACATGGCCTCACAAGGCAGGTAGGACACCCCAGGAGCAGCTGTGTGACACCATCAGGAAGTCATCCTGCCACCACCTGAAGCCAAACTCAGTGTGCAGCACCATCAAAACTATGGGCCATTGCCACCAAAGCCTCCTACCAGTGCGTGCTTGGCAGAAAAAGAAAAGGCTCAACGATGTCTTCTCCCCAACTTACAAAAGCAGGAGAAACGTAACAAAAGTAAGAACTGCTCATCTGCAGAACCACATTGTAGCACTTCTTCCCCAGTATTCTATCTAGTGCAGCTTATCAACTTTTCTTCTTTCCTTCCCAGCTTCCCCTCACAACCTGACAGCAAGTAATGGACTCAGGGATTTCTCAATTGAAAAATTGTGGAAGAAACTGTAATAGGATGGAAAGGTCAAGGCTATCTATGTTACTGTCCTGAAGCTTCTCAAAGGACCAGGCTTGAAACCTTCCTGTCATCTCATGGTGGCAGAAGCCCAATAGGGAGTCAGGGGAGAGAAGCTCAGAATGTGTGACATTCCTGTCAGTGCAATCACAAGCCCTCACTCACACAGTCCATATTCACCAGGTAGAAGTGGGGCCAAGCTTTTGATCATTGTGTTTTGTCAGCTTTGAAATCAACCTTCATGGCTAAAAGGCTTGCTGGGCATTTTCAGAATGTACATATAATCTTCATAGTTTCTAACCTGTTTGATTATGAACTGTAACCAGAATGGACAAAATACCACTACAGTACTACTGCAAGGAAGAATCACTTCGATTTTTAATTACTACTCTCTTCTGAAAGAGATCTTATTTTGGTCTCATGAAACCTGCTTTTCCTAGTTTCTTCTCTGCAGAAAGGAGAATTTATGCAATGCGTAGAGCCATCTGCACTAGGTGTATATAGCATTTTTGGTCATCACCTTTAATGATCATGCTGAGTTCTTAAACCATTTGCCATCATTTCACATTGATGTCAGTCCAGAAAACAGCGGGGAGATCTTCAGCAGCAGCTAGTCAGCTATTTCTCTGCTACCAAGCAGGATATAACCCAAGCAGGATATAACCCAAACGACTCAAGTGCTTTATAAGGAAAATTCAGCCCTTCAATATTTTGGAGAAGCAACTACACGAAGGTCAAAGAAAAGCCTTATTTCTCTCCCTGTCAAAACTCCAATTTGCTCAGATTTTATGGGGTCTGTGCATTATTCAAACATGCATCCCATAGAAGTGTATTACAATCTAACAATCTCTTTTTCTAATGCTCTGCCTTCAGAGGGCAATTTCCAGCCCCAGAAAGTGCTAAGCAATACTGGGGAGGATGTACCTCTCCCAGCTCTATGGTTTAAGGAACTGAAAATCCGTTTTTCCATGTGCAATTGCTGCTCCAGCCACCAGATGCTACTGCGGCATCAGAATGGGAGCCGGGGGTTGCAGCTCCTCACAGTCCCTCCCGCGGAATGGACACCACACAGCCTTTAATTACATCATCATACACTACCTTACAGCCCCGGGGCGCTGCCCTTCTGAAGAGGATAATGAGGAAAGCTTAGTCATCTGTAGAACCCTTCTTCATTCGCTGAGAAAGCTGGCAGGTACGTAGTGAACAAAACGAGACAGCGGGGGAAGAGGAGGTGTCGTGACTGAGCACAAGGAAGCTGAGCTGTTAAAGAGACTGCTGGAAAGGGCTGCATAGCTGGGAGCCTGGGTACAGACACACCATTCTGGCTACCCAGAATCAGAGGATGTTTAAGGCGCTGCATTTCATCTCTCCATGCTTCTGTCCCCTCTGTACAATGGAGACAATGCCTGTTAACATCTCTGAAATGACTTTATAAGTATTAAAGAGTGGTTCTAACACATTAATGCATTTACACACAAACTATTAATAGCAGTAAGAATCAACACTGTACACAGTATAAAGAATTTTAAAATAGCTATTTATTGCACAGTTAGTCATGTAATTTTTTGTTATTAAAAAAATCCAAACTAAATATGTACAAAACTCAAAAAAAGAAACTGTATCCAATATGTTTTAAGGATCTTTGACAGCAATATATATTTAAAACGCAGCAGCACAACTTAAGCTCCAATCTCTTTCTAGGTCCATTGAAAGAAAAATCTGGAAGCCAAGGTTAAGGAGCGGCGTTCCTGTGGGATGCCTGTAAGAAAGCCAGCACACTACAGTCACTGCTCTGGCTGTCTGGAATAAGAAGAAAGATGGCCACGGTATCTCATGGATGGCCAGATCACAAGAATGAAGACGAACAGAGAACAGGAATGGGTGAGGAAGCCTAGGGTGAAGAGCAAGTATCCAAATATCCAAACCACACAGAAACCCTGGATTTAACACTTAACCCTTCAGCTGTTTGCAGTCATCTTCCCCTTCATGTTGCAGCCCCAGTGAATGCCCAATTATCTTTGCATTATCTCCCCTCCCCATTTCATACAATCAAGACATGACTGTGCATTGTAAACCCAAAGGGCTGGAATCATGCAGAGATGTGGGAACTGAAAGCTCCACAGCTTTTCCTCCCCCTATGGCCAGACTTGTGTTTTGTATAGCAGTCACTACCTGTTCACAGCACAGCAGCGCAGCAGGAGAGCAGCAACTGCCTGCGAGGCTGATCTCTGCTGTCACAGGGTGAAAGGAAGAAGGAGAGGCACAAGAGTGCAATTAGCACCTTAACTTATTCAAAGCAAAGTCATCTTATCACCAAATTGAAGGTAATCATACCACAAGAGAGAGCAATTATGCTTTTTTCCCTGTTTTTTTTTTAATCTTTGGATTGTAATGTCCTGACAAGCAATCAGGCTCAAACATTTAAGCTCAACATGAAGAATCTACAGCCCCTTTCTGTGATCTCATTTCCTTCAGACAGCACTTTTCCTTCATCAAAAATAGGTCCTTATCCTTCCCTGCTGATTCTCAGCTCCTTTGTAGAAGCACAGGCAGCCCCACAAGATCAAAGCAGAGCTTCTGTCCTACTGCCCACTGCCTTCTAGCAGCTGTCCTGCCCTGTCAGAGTTTCAGCCTTGCCTGAGTCTTTTAAATGTATGGCACACAGATGCTTTCCTCTCATCTTTCCTTTCTTTGCCTTCTGTCAGAGAAAACAACAGCCTGTAAAACAGGCCAGTTTTCCTCCACTGCTTTACCCTGCAGAGCATTCAGACAGGTCCATAAAGGGATGTGGCTAAAATGGCATCACTAAGCTACCCAAGCATCAGGGACTGCTTCCGTCTTTTCAACTGCCTGGAGCACAGTGCTGAGGGCTGCAGAACTGGAATGGGGTAAAGGACAGGAGCAAGAAGGTCAAAGAGTGAGGCAGAGAGTGATAAAGGGGGAAAGATCACTATTCAGAAGCACAAAAGGATGCAAAGGCCAAAATCTTTCTGGATGAGGAATCCAAGGTTTGTAGCTTCTCCCAGTGATTACTAACCTGGACCTTATTGCCAAGACTCGCTTGTGGGCTTGTGGTTGATTAAAGAAGAAAGGGGTTTACCATTTCACCTTGAATGTTACCAAAGTTTCAGAAGATTTTCTGCAGCAACAGGAGAGCTCTACTACTGTCTTAAGTAAATTTTGCACACCGTTTTTCTGATATAAGCCACAGTGACTTTACAGAGACAAAGGCAAGGGAGCGAATATAGAATATAGAATAATATAAATGTGTGTTCACCTGTGTTTGGAAGAGAACAGCAGCTGAATCTTAGGTTTCCGATATATTACCACAACTACCTGCATCACATGTTGAGTTTTGATTACTGATTAATCCACTAATTGATTATTCTACTCATGAAAGGTCAATAGAATTTATTATTAATAATAGAATAGTAATAGGATTTATTTTTCTACTGATTCACAGTTTACTGAAAACTTACAGGTAGCATGTAATGAGTTCCCTGTTTTGCCTAAGTAAAGCCCTGAACCAGCCTAGGGATCTTCAGTGGCTTCAAAACTTGAACACTTTGCTCTAAAGAAAAAGTCTATTACACAGTTCTGGTCTTGGCTCTTCCTCCATATCAGAAACCAGACAGAATAATTGCCAAGCATCTTCGGCTGAAACCCAGCTCTCTAAGTGAATGCCACTTAGCCCTCTCTGGGGTCTTGATCTTCTGACAGTGTCTCCATTTTCCTTGTATTGCTGGATTATAAGCTCCAGACCTACCCTTCCAGATGTGGTTACTGCTGGGCTGAGTGGGGCAGCCGGAGGCTTCAGAAGAGAAGTGCAAATGCCGCAGTTTCCTCTGCCTTGTGAGAATGGGCTGCAGTTCTCAGACTGTGTACGTGCCCCAGAAGATCTTCAGGCATGGAGGAATCCAGAGTGCTGCTCATCTCCTACAGAAGGGGTACGTATTCAGAAAATAGTGCCTCTAGGTTCATCACCAAACTCCGAGAGCTTCTTGAAGAGAGTGATTCGAGGAATATTATAAAATTCCAACACTTTGCAAATAGAGGCATATTAGAGGAAACAGTTCTGTTCCTTGTAAAGACTTTGCTACTCTTAAAAGGTAACAAAAGTGGTGAGAAGAGATCATTTCACTAAGTTAAACTCGAACAGAATTTAAGCACCTGACACAAAATCCTGCAACTCCCAGCACAGCTCAGCAGGAGTATTCAAGCCTGTTTCAAGCAATTGCAGAAGAAATTTCACTTATTTCTCTGAGCTTCTACAATCACACTTACAGCAATCACATTTTAACCATGGAAAACCATCGAGAAGTAGTACTCAGCAGGCCTAAAAACAGCATTGCTGATTGCGATGGAACTTGACTGCCATTTTCTATTCACAGACCCTTTCAGTTCGTGCAGTGCATGGTGTTATGCAAGGCAATTTTCCAGTTATAATGAGGTTTAAAATAACTGAGAGACAATCTAGGAAAAAAAAAAAGAGCACATGCACTAGGTATTTCTTATGCATTTCCTCATCAATGAAAGCAAGGCCTTCCAGCTACATCTTGATACAGTCGTAGAAAAGTGTGACATTTTTTGATACAATTAGGCACAGACTTGGATCCTAACTGATTGACACTGAACTTAGAGCTGTTTAAACTCCTGAATGATAACTCTTTTGCTTCAAAAGCATTTCCTTCTTTCATTTTGCCGAGTATGATACCACAATGAGGTGAACAGGAATTGCTAGGAACCAGCAGCACACAGGATCACAACTGTCTGCCATGGAAAGCAGGGACATGCCTCTCCTGTGGGTGTAAGTGACTGCCTGGGAAGGTGAAATAGCCCCTGCTGAGTCTGTGCTGATGCAGAGACACTGCTTCTGATGGTACCTTGTAAATTTAAAACTACTGTGGAAATCTCTACTGTGTGCTCTTGTGACAGCAGCACAGACAAATACTGAGGCTTTCACATGCATGTCAAAATAATATTTTCCAAAAGGCATCCTTTAGAAAAAACAGCAGCAAAATGGAATCCTTTTGTCAACTTTAATTTTCATGCAACAGTGAAACTGTGGATGAGGGTGGAGGCAGCTGGATTTGGATAGAACTTGTTGATCATGCACAGTTGTTTTTTTTTCCTCTATGACCACAAAACTGTCAATAAAGCAGGATATGGAAGACAAAGCCAGAGGAGTTCTACTACATATCAGTATGTACATGGGAAATGATAAATTCAAAATACTTAAAATTTATGACTTTGGTTTAGCAAATGACTATTATGTATCTGAAAGACGCAGGGAACACCTGTGGAATTTTCAGCAGCTGTCAGTGAGCCACCATTACTGCTTTGCTGTAGGAGGGCATGCTAAATGACTTAAATGTTGGTAACTCTCTGCCCTTCCAAAGTTCCTAAAAGCTGCTGAGTTGGTGCCTGTGGAGGACAAACACATCCCATTCCAGCTCACCCGGAAAGAGCCACAGAGCAGCGCCGAGGACTGTCCCGTGGGACAGGTGCTGGGCAGCAGAAGCGTGTCTTGTGCCCTTCCAGCTCCTGGAGGACTCCTCTTTCCTTCTTCACCTTCACAGGTCTTTGGAGGACTAGGGAGCTCATCTGACGGTTTTCAAACGGTCGACTTGCAAAACAGTGCCATAAAATTCCCACTTCCCAAGGCAACAACCTCATCCAAGCATTTCAAGGAAAAGTCACATAGGTGTTACAGGCCTTCATGCTTTCAAGAAGTCTGCTGCAAGGGCCTTGATCATCTATACCTTAAGAGAGGCTTAGTCAATTTCCTTTGCACACTTCTTTGTCTGTGCTCTTTTCCAATGCACCAAAACTTTCCAAGCAGAGGGGAACAGTAGAAGGAAAATCCAAATTCCATTTTATTAGTCAATCTAATCACATCCCTAATTCTAGTTTCTGACCAACCCTACTGAAAATATGTATCTAAATGCTACCTCCACATAGATAGGAAGACAAAAAATATTAGTATCTAGAAACATCATTGCAGGCAACAGAGTATTATTGAAAAGCATTTTCATTCTCTTTTTTCCCATCTGCAATATTTCTTCTAGAAGAACAGCTAAAATGCCAAGAAGTGCCATTGTAGTTCAGGACCTCTCCAGGTACATTTGACATTTCAGAGCAGCTCAACCTCATTTGCCCCTTTGCCTGTCTGCCTCACCAGCCACCCAAACATTTATACTTCAGAGATCAGTACAGAATCAGACCTTTTCTCAATTGCCATTTTCTGCTTCTTCCCTTCCACAAGAATGAACAATACCCTTTTCCATCACTGCACAGTGACTGAGCTTTTACTTTTCCACACTTCAAGATAGGAAATGTATGCCTGACTTTTTGCTGAAACCAACAGCTGCATTTCACTGCTTCTGTTTTTAAAATTTTCTATGCAATCATGTTCAAAAAAAAAAAAAAAAGGCAAAATTACTTATGGAATGCTATGTTTGTCTTCTGGATAAAGAACAGGACAGTGGCTACATATTTCTTCCATAACTACGGGCATAACTGATTGGAAAAAACAGGGGGTTTTGTTGTCCAGAACCTGTGACTTGGATAATTGAGGTAACATGGGCTAAAAGCTGTCTTTGGTTTGGTGGTTAAACAAAAGCAATTTAAAGCATCCTTTACCAAATCACATAAATGGAAAGGAGATTAATAAATACTAGCTGTAAAATAAAAAAAACAAAAAAACAAACAAAAAAAAACCCCCAAAAACCCCAAACCAAACAGTAAAGAAATAAGATAGAGGGCAATTCCCACTTCCAGTGACTCAGGATACTGAATATTAAGCAAATCAGGAGCATAAGCAGTAGTATGGGTTCTCTATGGATAAGGATGGCAATTTTTTTAGTAGAAAGGCAGAAAAGGTTTGTCTATCCTCCATTGCAGAGAAGTGGCAGAGAAATTACTGCATTGAATCATGACAGAGCACATTCCAGTCCCTTGAAAACTGAAGAGAGTATTGGGAAGTAGCTACTACCAAAACAAAAAAACAAAAAAACAAAAAAACAAAAAAACAAAAAAAAAAAACAAAAAAAACCCAAACAAACAAAAAAAACCCCAACAACAACAACAAAAAAACCAAACTGAAACAAAAAACTCCCTACACCTGTACAATCAGAAGAGCTGGATAGGTATCATCCAAAAATCTAGACAAAACTGGAAAATAGTCTATTTTGTTGAAATATAAATGTCTGGCTGCTGTAGAATCTTTTAAAGGCTGGAAGGGTACCAATTGAAAACAAAATGTCATCTCAGATAACATCGACAGATAAATTTAGTTAGCCTGATACTTCTCCTGATAAATGTAATACACTGAGGAAATGAAGAATTAGAAGATCAGTATATAATGAGCGTTGATCGATGCAATTCTGTGGAAAAAATCTATTTTGTCAAATAAACCTGGTTTTACTCTCTGATGAAATAACAATTTGGTTGATTAAGGTAACTACATAGATGCACCTGACAAATTTTGATTAGATATCTGAGTTGTAATAGCATGGCATTCTGATTAAACAAATCAACAGTATTCAGCATCACTAAGGCACATAATAACTGGATTAAGATGGCAGGTAACAGCTCACAAACAGTAGCTGCAACTGGGAAATCACCTTGAAAACACAGCATTTCCTGCAGGGATCCACAGGAACTGGCAGCTGGGCTCAATGTTTAACAGCAATTTTTTTTCAGTCAGTGACCCCAAAACAAATATAATAAAGTCACTGCTCTTTAAAATTTTTGACAGACAAGGATAGGCATAATAAGCAACAATGTTCTATAGATTTCTAATCCTTCTGGACCCTCGGGTGACATCTAAACAAGTAAATCAAACATTTCCCCAAAGCAGGAATGTGCTAGATAGCTCAGACCAAAAAGCATTCCAGGGAGACTTCAAACAATTTAATACTATGAACAACAGAGTTCCAGGGATAGGAGATGCTGTAGAGCCCAAGAACAACAAATAAAAATGTATAAAACATGACATATGGAATAAAGTTGAGCAAGCCAGAGTTGTTTCGTCTGGAGGGGAAAAGGTATTACTTGGTCATTAACATTTGTATATAGAAAAGACTACTGCACAGGAAAAAGATATGCTGCTAGGACAGGAAGAAATTTAATGATAAGCAAGGAAAATTTAGGTTATGTTTTAGGAAAAACTTTTTGACTGCAAGAACAGTAGAATACTAGAAACTGTTCCCCAGAGAAGTTGTAGAATCTCTTGGCAAAACCTATGCCTAAAGTTGGTCCGGCCCCGGAAAAGGGAGTCTGTCTCTATATAGGCCACTGACCCCTTTGAAGCCCTTTCAAATATTTATCTCCCACAATGCTGTAGCATGAAAAATGAATAAAATTCCCCACTTGTGGGAGAACAAATATCCCTCTCCCTCTTATCCTGCCAAAACTTAACGTATTTATGACATATCTTTAAACCGGCACTGATAAGAATGCTGGCAGTCAAGGAACCCAAAAGCCTAAACAGAAACTTGTGTGCTCTGCTCAAGTATCCTCTCGTCTTGATGAAATGTAAAGACAAAAGTAGTTTTCTGAGTCATTAGATAAGATCTCTAGATGCTCCAAATTTTGTTGTGTAGAGAAATTTCTACCTCCAAACCAGTCTATTGTGAGGGTTTTGGTCAACTCATCTGTAAAGATTACCCTATCTGTAGCAAAGACAATCTTCTTGTTTTGCCTGGTGTCAAAAATAATTTGGTTTTACATTCATATTTTCTTGCCAACACGAACTTTTTGGATATAAAGAGGATGGGATGCAGCAAGTTGTATCTTTTGTACACAAGGTATTTTTTTCTAGTAAAACATAGATTTAGAATAACAAGTTTTAGAAAATTTTATATCTCCTGAAAGGACTATTATAAACTCAATATAATTGGCATACTCTGCGAAGTCAGAGTCTGTTTCTATATTTGGTCTCCCTTCTCTCGATATATCAAATATCCCTGCATGTTTCCTTTTCACAGCTCATCTTTAAAAGAAAAGGAAAGAGGAGAGCCAAAGGCTTCCAATGATCATTATGTCATAAGAGTGCATAAACAACAGCAGCATCCCCTCAGCCAGCATGCTTGCAACAACCTAAGAAGAGCAGCAATTGGGTTTTTTACCCTCACAATACCCAACCTCAATTAAAAAAATGTATTTCCACTGTGATATGACATTAATGAGAGAAAAAATCTCTCTGAAAGACTGATTATCATCACTGAAGAATAAGTCTAAACCTATTTGATGCTGCTAACTCTGAAACTGGTAACAAGGGCAAGAGTCCAGATGCTGAGAGAAAGCACCTTCATATTCAAATAAAATTTCTGGTCTTTTCTTTAAACAGAAAATGGACTTTTAACATACACATATACTTGCTTATACATACAATGGTAACTTCCAGGGCTTTTCAAGTTTCTTCAGCTTAAGTAACAGACATCACGTATGACCTTTATATGGTCATAAGCAGCTTAATTTAAAGCTGAGATGGAAACTAAGAAGGAACTGAAAAACATGATCAATTGTGCTAGCTCAGAATGAAAGTTATCTGTCCGCTTGTCATGTAGGTTTAAGTCACGTATTAGCAGTGCACAGAGTTTACAATCTAGTGACATTTTTAAGGGTTTACATTTTTTTATGAGAAGTGACATTACACTTGGCAATTAAGTGCAAAAACTGTTTTCTATTTCAATTTGAGATCTATCACCTATTCTCATGTGATGAAAAACAGCAAACGGTAATTCCCTACTTAACATTCCCACGTTATCCATGGCTGTATGGACTTCAACTCCATTTCCCTTTTGTTGGCTTTCCTCTCCATGCTAAAAAGTTTTAGTCTTGGAGTAAGTTTCAGGGTTTTTATCCTTATTCTCTACAAATCAGAGAAAAAACAGGGTTGGGCAGGACTGCACACACAACCTGAGGAGAGTGCATGGCACTCCAGTGCTGTGGGCACCAGCAGCATCTGCTGTTTTGGCTCCAAAACACTTTTAACACCCCATTTGTGTGCTTGACCACTGCCAAGTATTGAAGCTGAGGCTTTCAAAATACAATCCATTTCAACTTCAAGATTTTTTTTCCTTAACAGAAGCAGCTGATTTAGAAGTGGTCACATGCCTGGGTAGGTGTATCACTTTCCATCTGTGGACAAGAAGTTATATTTGTGTTTCTTTTTGGCCAGTGGTTTAATATCATGAAATACATGCGTACGTCTTTGCCACAAGTTCTAGCATAGACCTTCCCAACAGGAAACATGATGGCAACCCAGAACTGACCCCTCTTCCCACACATTTATGAGCGTAATGGAAGTCCTAGCAGAGAACCGTCTGGGACTTCATTATGAATCTGATCTTACTCCTGCCATCTGTTTCTCAGATTTTCATTCATTGCAGGCCAAGCGGACATTTTCTTTCCATGATGCTCCCTTACTTATCCAACTAATTATTACTCCAACTTTCTGAATCTAACTCAGATCATAGTTTCTTGACTTACATATAGAGCCCTACAAAAAACTAATCTTAAAAAGAAATCTGAATTTGGAGGGGTAAGAAAACTTATGGGCAATTCATACCAGGTATTTCATTTACAAGAAACAGCACAGTCATAAACAAAATAAAATAACCTAAGCCCATTTATTTCTGAGCTGTAATTTCCAAATAACTTCATATTTTTTAAATGCACAATATGGAACTAAATTTTGCAAAAGTAAAATAATTAATTGCAGGGGTTTTATTTGCTTCTTTGTTTTTAATTCATGCTTACCCCTATTTTTGGATCAACAACATTTTATTCACTCATGCTAACATGGGGCTTCTGCCAGGGATAAACATGGTCTTTCACAGCATTCAAGTCTGCTAAAATTTTACATATTTTTATTCTCCAGACTTATCTGGACACCTCTTGGGCATCTTTTCACACATTACATCACATGCCTGTGATTAAATTTGAGTCAAGTGAAAGCAAAAAGGTCAAAAAAAGACCACAAAAAAGTGCAGAGGATTGCAGGCAAGCGTGAGATAGGAGTCAGTTCTGCAAGTCTTACTTGCATGGTAGAAGACTCGACAGCCCTGTTTATACTCCACTTCTTTATCTCATCAGTCTGTGTTCCAGTTCAGTCTATAAATGGTTTGTGAAAAGACTATACTGTATATGGTCCAAAATCTAGCACAGTAAAGTTAATACTGCTTGACCCACATACAGCACAGTTCAGCTGAAAACTCTTTATAAACAGATCATTCCTTAGAAACGCTTTCCTTAGGGCTCCCTGCTTCCCCTTGACATCTGCTGAAGCTATATCCATGTACCCTAACATCCTCCCACAGATGCCGACAGGAAGGAGGCAATTGATCCATATGCCATTACCCAGTGTCTAAGTAACAGGTATTGCAATTTAAAACACCTCAGTCCAAGTTGGTCTGTGTCCAAAAGTCAGAGGCTGGCTACCAAAAGAGTTTATTTCCATCTTTTCTTTAAACAGCATAATTCACAATGCTGAAATCGTGTATGTGGACAAGAGGATGAACACACATCTTTCTGTACCATTTGCCAGAATTTCCCTGCTGTCACTGCCACCAAAGTATTCCAACAGCCCCACAAATTCTCCCCAGGGTTAAAGGATTTGGGTTGAGTGGGAAGGAGATTTCAAATCTTTTTTTCTGGAGGAGAAACCTTAGGAACTTCCTGAAGGAACGGATGCTAAAAGGCTATTGTGACTTCGTATGAAACCCAGACTGGATCCTGACTTAAGCAGGAGTTAATGAGTTGAACAGTCTGACATGTTCATTTGATAGGGAGTGATGAAAGGCCAGCTGTCAGATTTCATTTGTTTGAAGATAAGCTGATTTATCGCTTACCAGTAATATGCTTGGCACAGGGCACGCATCTCAGTAATGGTATATTTCAAACACTATCACAGAAACATTCAATTCTGGTAGAGTACATTCACTGTTCAGAAAAATAAATGCAATTTTCAAAACGACATTTCAAGTTATCATTTTTTCCATATTTTCCCATGTGAAAAAAAACAAAAAGGAAAACTTTTTTCTATATTAATTTAATAGCCAAAACCAGGCCTGCCAAATGACTTGGAGTGTTACGTTACTTTTCAACTAATACTGAACAAGGAGCTTTAAATGGGAAAAAGATTAAACAGATTGTCCTTACAGGATAACCAATGAAAGGAGAATCAAAAGCGGCAGCAGTGAACAGCTGAAGGATGACAAGGTATAGAGCAGCTGAGTGACAAGATAAGAGGCAGAAGATAGATAGGGGATACCAAGGTGAATCCAGACAATCAGAAAGGATGGATATAGTTACAATAAAATTGGACAATATACAGAAGTCAAATGTACTGCTCTCTTTCTGAGGAAATATAGTAACCAAGGTAGAGGTTAAACAGAGAAAGTTTGCAAGCTGTTTAATAGAAAAGAAAGAGAGAGGAGGCAGGGGCAGTCTAATGGAGAAGGCAGGAACAGTGAAGTGGAGGTGAGCAGCTATCACTGCCATCCTGCTTGAAGGCCAGGTGGTTTTGAGATGGAAACGCCTCCATAAGGAGTACTGCCAAAGGCACGAGTTCAGACACAGCACGGGAAAAACACTAGCCTCACGCGCACAGAAGGTTCTGGTGTCAGTATCTGAAGCGGGTATTCCAGAAAGACCAAAAGGAGAAAAAGTAGGTAGAATCAGACTCCCTAACTTCTCTTGCATCTGCAGCTACTGGTCTATTTTCTGCCCTCCTCCACGTTCACAGGCAGGAAACAGGACTGTGCTCAGTCTTGGAATTCCCATCCCCATCTCCATGCCTACTCCACTTTTGCTCATGCCTCTCAATGTCCACTGAAACTACTCCTGCCAAACTCTCTCTTCCTTGTCCTCACCAGTTCCCTACACATCACTGTGTAAATGGGCTGTAGAAGAGATAAAAATGAATTTGTATTTCACCAATACCCTTTTCTTTAATAGTCAGAAAAGCTTAAAAGTACATCAGTTATTCATTTAAAAAAGGACTCAGTATGGTATTATTTATTTTATAAGAGTTATTTAAACAATTTCAGGTATACAGATCAGGAAACAATGGAATGGCATTTTACTTTATTCAAGGGTATATATACGAGTGAAAATGAAGGCAGCAAGTGTTCTTATGAGGCATGGCTGGAAAGAAACTGAACGAGCCCCAGCAAGAAACAAAGCATCTGCAGCCAACGGGAAGCTTACATTTCACATTTACCCAAACTTTCGTAGAGATGATTTTTCAGGGAACAGTACTTGAATTGTTCTCATTTTGCTTGGAAAGAAAAGGCTACAATCTTGATATGAATAAGAAGCTCATGAGCCATTCAGAATAGTGGTAGCACGAAAGAAACATTTGTTGTTTCTAAACAGGAAAAGTGGAAAGGGGAATTGTGTGTCCTAGGCATCACCATCAGAGCAATGAGAAAGCCTCCTACCATGCTTCCCACAGCCACTTCCAGCTCTTAATGCCAACTTATGCCACGCCTGTGCCTGCAATGCCCAATTACCTCCATAGTTTGAAGTACTCGAGGACTTCTCTCCCGGATAACTCACTGCCCTACCCAGAAAGGTTTCAGATACTTGATGGTCTTAATAAGTATTTCTTACAGCACAGAGCAGTAATCATTTTTTTTTTGTCTTGAGGCAGGGCCATGCAGTGCCGTCTGATCACACTGCAGCAGTGTCCTCTGTCGGCCACCCCTTGCTGAAAAATCTGTCCTGCATGTGCACCTTCGTCCCTCAGGCTGAACTGTGTCTCTCACAGGAAACCATCACCCTCACTATAGAGTCCCTTTCTAGAGATGCTTAGGAAAGTGCTCTGATGAACTTTAAAACAGCTACAGTTTTGAAAGCTGCACGCTGCAAAAAGAAATACAGGTTTTTATCAACTCCTTTTGCTCTCATTACAAGAGCTGATGCAAAAGTGGAAAATTAAAAGTCGGTACTGATTCTGAAGTTCTGCCAAGCATATTCTGAAGAATTATTAGTTATCTCTGTGACAGAGACTGCACATCCAGGAGGACCACTCCTTCCCATCTGAAGTAACAACAACTTACTGCAAAGTCTTCAAGCACCTCTAAAATATAACATGGAAATCTTGTTGGGGAAAAAGAAAAACAAACTCCAAAAGGACAGTCCCTTAATGCAGGCAAATGTTCCTTTTGTATCTCCTAAAACTCTGTGGTTTTCCTTACTTAAGTAGTATCAAATGACTACATTTTCCTATCAATGCTCGTACACGGGAAACACTCCAAGGATATAAACTCACTGGTACAGCTTTTCCTGCCTTAAGCAATAGCATTTTTCCTTCACCCTATACTAGGATTCCTATGTTGACCAGGTAATACTCCATATGATACTGCTGGGTTTGTCTCTATTTGCTGCCAGCTTCTGTCTCCCTTGTTTAGGATCCATGTCCTCCATGCTATACCTCCAATTATCTGCTGACATAACTCAGTCTTTAAGAGCACTTGACATCCCCAAGGCAAAACAACCACAGACATCTGCTTTCAGAAATACAGGCACTCCTAAACAGAGAGAGAGGATCTACAGATTCTCCTGATTTTTTTACTCCTATGGCCATTTTAAGTGTCCCTAATTTAATATCCTTTATGTCTGTGACAGACCTATGACATCTGGTGAGCTGGTACGTTTTGAGTATGTCAGCAAAACAGCTTTGTCTCTTGAATCTTATTAATGGGAATTTTTTTCCTACATTCTTCTACTACAGTTCTAATTCTGGTTGAAACTGCTGCCATTAATTGCATTAATCCAATGCACTAACAGGACGTCTTTTCTTGTTTAGCTTTTAAATTACTATTCACTATTTTTTTTAATCATTCTTTGAAATTGCCAGTTTATTCCAATGATGTCATTCAAAATGCAGTACATTATCAATTAAAAAAAAATAACAGCACATTACTTTCACTTATCACCAAATTTTTTAAGTTCCGTAATTAAGAATAAAATTCAAATTGAGTCAGTAAGACCAATTTCTAAAAAAACTGAAAATAAAGACCATTCTCCTACCAGTGACATTAGTCTTTGAGCCACCACAAGCAATGTGACATTCTGCAAGATCCCACAGAGTACACGATATGCCAAAATCAGATCGACTCTTCTGAAGCGCACAGATGGAGCAAGTAGCCACAACATTTTGCACAGGCAACATACAGTGAAATCTCTCTTTGCTCCTTGGAAGATAGTTTACTCTTCCCAAATGCATACTAATATATTTGACACTTGCGTTCCAGCTAACAGACCAGGGCAGGTATGAAATGGAATATTTATGAATAGTGGGGTGGCTCACACACATTTTGCAACCCATGAGAACTTAGAGAAGAACAGTGGCAACGCTGAACCCTGATTCTAAATTTCTGGATGCTTACCAAAAGTCTCTCTGCTGAAATGCAGTGTATGATCCCAAGGAAATACACATGAAGAAGCAGATTCAGTTTGGCTTTAAAAATTTTCAAAAATAATTTTACATCTCTCATCATCCCACTGACTTCTAAAAATTACTAAAATCTTTGTGCTAGAATTGAACAGATAAATCCTTTTGCCATTAGAGCATTGACCTTGTATTTCAAAAGCATTCAGCTGCTGTCACTTGGAATGCAAGACAATTGGCGTATCAGCATGATCCTGGACAATAAAAAGCAGTAGCTGAAATTAAGCCAAGCTCCATGTGGTGGGTTGACCCTAGCTGGATGCCAGGTGCCCACCAAACTGCTCCATCACTCCCTCCCTCAGCTGGGCAGTGGAGAGAAAATATAAGGAGATCAGGGCAGGGAGAGATCACTCATCAGTTATTGTCACAGGCCAAACAGGCTTGACTTGAAGGTCACAAATATTTCTACCTGCAGGCAGAAACTGAGATGGAAGAAATCAGTGCAAAGCTGGGAAGGAAAGTAAAATTAACCAGATGAAGAACAGTGTTTATATAACTGAAACACAATATCCTGCAGCAGTATTTAGTTTGGTTCCAGAGGCAGGGAAGATGTCAGAAGGAGAAATAATATATCATTTGGCTCTTCTTTACTAAGCTAAACAAAGACAGGTAACTCAGACCAACTCAGTAAAATCAGATGAAGAAAACAACACCTTGATTAACATTTAGATTTACATACTCCATGTATTTGACTGTGACAGGTGAGTTCATCTGAGCTTCCGACAAGAGAAAAACCTATGGATACTGGCATTGGTGACAGCACCAGTGACCTGAGACTATGATAGTTGTCAGCTGCAAGGGTACCATTCCATTGTCTGTTTTACTCTATAAATGATTTTTACATACTAGAGAAAGTTGAAGAGAATTTTTTAATTCAAGAGATTAAGACAGTTGACAGCAACTATCAGCTAACTGCTTTTAACTGTAATTTTATTTGGCTTAAGAAAGAAGAAAAATCGGTTTGTAGACTTCATCAAGATGATGGAAAACAGCAGCTTTAACAGACAGCCTGAACAAAATCCAGTAAAACTGATACTTTGAACAATGACCACGACACTTGCACAACCTTAAATACAAATTGTAGATGTTGTATTTTAGCAGAAACTATTAGTACAATCAACTTTCTGCAATTCAAACTATGAGGAAAGTCGTTGTGGTACCTGACACATTCCAAAGCCACATGCCAGAACAGAACCTATTTAACTAACTGGAAAAAAAGCAGGAGTTTTAGACAAGAATTACAATTCAAAGTAGGATTTTATTTTATTATAACTTTGGTTTAGCCAATAGCTTTTTGTTATGGAAGGTTTTCCATGGACACCACCACAGTTCCTGACCCAGCCATGAACTAAAATATGTTCTGTCTCACCCTGGGCAGCCCTGGAGAAAGCATTCAGGGTTCTGCACTTCAGTAAAGAGTTAAGGTGAGCACTATAAAAAGCAGTCCTAAATAACCTACCTCCATTATGCTTTATAAAAAACTGAATCTGGTCAGAGAACAGCATGTGTAAATATGACTTGAGAACAATTTACATTCATTTCACGTACCAGTTCACAGCTAAAAAAACACATCTAGAAGAAAAGGCAAAGAAAAAATCCCAAGCCCTGCACTGCACTGAACCAGAAATATCCGTGCAACCACTGTTTTTAAATCATGACATTATTTTAAATTCTGATAGAAATATAGAGGACAGGCCCCAGTCTGTAAAGCTTACCTTTTATATACACAGTATTTTACCTAGGAAACAGAAAGACAGATGAACTTATTTATTGAGGAAGTATGTGCCGTGAAGTTTCCCGTATTTTGCCCAGTTCAGTACTTTACCTACAGCACTACTTTCTCAAAGCAGACACTTTTTATAGGAAATGTCTCCTGCTCTTGTAAAGCATGAGGAAAACTGAAAACAAAACATGACGAGGACTCACAGTGCTATTTTTCATTAAAGGCAGGAAACTGTTTTCACCTTGCCATGGACTGACTTCTCATCTATGCTCCACAGAACATGCACAAATACTGCCTGAAGCAGTGAACTGAATTCATCAATAGCTTAGTAAAAGTACTTTCTGTGTTCCTAGAATGAACATCAAGATGCAGCAAAGAACAGGTGAAACCACCTAAGCTTTCACCTATCTCAGAATCAACTCAAGCCCTTCCATACACCGAGGAATATTAATAATAAGCCTTGTCTCATAAAGAAGGCAGCCAAGGCAAACATTCTACTTTGATATATAGCTTTTGGAATGCCTTAGAAAATTATTATAAACAATTTTTATTTGGCTAACAGGACCAAGAAGGCTTGGCTCACCCCCACCAGCAAACTTATTCCACATTCAAAAATCCTGCAAAAGCACTAGGACCTACAAAACGATGTAGAGGATGACATTTCTGTTGCAAAAAAAAAAAAACCCTGTAAAACAGGGGGAAGAGAAAGAAAATAAAAGCAGATGGGAGTCAGGAATGGTTAACTATTTTTTTTCATCAATGGAGAGGCCAATAATTTTCTTTTGCAAGGTTTTCTCTTTCATAGCCTGTTACAATTTTTACTCCAGCTTCAAGGTGATGGTAGTGAAACACCGCTGTAGTGAGAACAATCTAGTTTCTCAACATAGCTGTTGGTATAGAATCTTCCCCTAGTGACCTCAATTCATATAATCTAAGAATCTTTAAAATCTTGAAACCAATCATACACCAGGCTTAGCTTTAATTTAATCTTGGCCTGGTCTGAACTTCTGACTTCAAAATCCAAACTAAACTGTTTTAGACTTCATTAGTCCAATGTCCAATTCCTTAAGAACTTGCCACCTCAGAGACAAATCCTCTGCACACAGAAAGATCACAGAGGTGAAGGTCTTTGGCTTGGATTACTGTGTTATCTCAAAGAGAAATCCACATTAAAGGCCTTCTTCCAAGTCCCTTATTCCCCTGTTACCTGCTCACTTCCACTTAAAGCTTGTCAGCAACTCTGCACAGAATCCTTCCTATTCTGTCTCTCCCACAAGTTTTCTTCTTTCTTTGATCTTTCATTACACGTGTCTCGTCCTGCAAATGTTACTCAAACAACCCCCTCCAACAACGGTTTCCAGCAATTTGGGGAAGTTTGAAGCCAAGATTCCTTTTAGAATTAACCATCCTGAGCTCCATATCCTGTTTGTATTTCTCTCTAAATAATGCTGCAGCACTGAAATTTGTGTTTAAATAAAGTATAATTGTATACATACTATGTTTCTTTCAAATGCTACAAAAACTTGCAGTATGCAACTTTCTGAAGCATTTGATATATTCTTATAGTCTTCTAAAAAATGCTCATTACGAATACAACCTTCCCTCTTCCGTATCTTTGCCTCCTACAAGAAGCCTGAATAGCTGGCACATCCATTTGAATTGGAACTTCCACTAGTAATTACTCTCTAATAGCACCTTTCAAAATCAATTAAAAATGCTTAGCTCCCAGATAGAAGTCTTAAAAAAAATCCTAAAAATTCTACTAGTCAGCTACAGCTTATGGATTCCTGAAAGACACTGTTATTTCTGTTGGCCTCAAATGATGTTTTTTCTAGGGTAGTCAACAGTGACCAATAATACAAATGGGTAACACATGACAAGGTAAAAATAAAAAGGTATATTAGCAGACTACATATCTTTCATACATTTGAACAACTAATAGTCTACCAGGACTTTTCTACTTCCACTGTACACAGTCAGTACAAGAGACTATGGATGAATTTGAAGACATCAAAGCCCTAAAACACATTAGTGTCTTAAAAGAGACACACAGGAGCAGCATATGATGAACTGCTGCAATCCACTGAGTAATCCCAGGTGCAGCCATACTCATCACTTTCACAGCTGCAACTGCAGCAGCTCTAAAGCATAAAAGACAATCTTAAGTGCCAGAAATAATACCTAGAAAAAATTAATCCAAAACAATGACAAAAATGTTGTTAGGATTTTTTGAAACAGAAAATAAAACTCAGTGAATTTAGACATAAAAGATACTGGAGTAATGACTACTGTGTAACTTAGGTAACACCATTAACCCCAAATCCTCACCCTTGGGGTTGAGCTATGCTTGGTGGCTGTTTTTTAAACTAGTCCATGAAATATGAGGTCTGTAAAACTTTCACAAAATGCCACCCTCCTTAGCATCTTGCCTAAGCACTACATACATAAATGACTTATGCTTTTTTTGCCAAGTAAAGACTGAATAACAGCTTGAAAAGCAGGCAGAAAGTTGCAGCGGGGCCAATCTGCAGTCGTGTTCACTGTAGCTTACGAGAATATTAAGAAGCACAAAGAATAAACACAATCCTGCTTCAAAGCGCTTTTAATCATAATTATTCTGTAGCAATACTGCCTTTATTTCTACTCAGCCCAAAACACTGCCACTTCTGCTGTTGAAAAACAGCTATATGTTCAACTTAGATGCCATTCCCAGCCCCATACAACTCCAAAAGTCCTGTCAAGAAAACTTTCTGCATTTCATCTAAACCCAAAACACCAGTCCCTTCAAACCCTACACGTCTTCAAAGAAAAGCAGCAACTTGTTCTGGTTATAGGAGTTTGAGGGAAAACTGCCTCTTACTCTTTGAAAAGCTAAACTGTGCAGACATTTAGATGCCCCCACCAAAGCCAAAGTCTGGTTCTCCAAAACACAACACTGAATCACAGCAACGTATTAATAAATCAACGGTAGCAGGTATTTGGCATATAAGTCTGGAGAAATATTCTCTTGTATAGCACTCTGCACCTTCACCCCATATGCCTTCCTTTAAAAAACTGCCCAACAGTCATCTTTCCAAGACTCCAAAAATCTAAACCTTGCAATTTGACACACTCTAAGATTTAAGAGCAGACTTATCCAAAAAGAAATACCACTACTACATGTATATGGAAAATAATTTCAGCATAATCTTTACCTATCAAAGACCTTCCCAACCTATCAACAGTGGGAGGTTCAGCAAAACAATGCAAAGGTGATGTAGGAATAGCCCAGTCTCCAATACATGCGGGTGGAAGAGCTGGATCGTGTTATTACACCGCCAAATCAACATGCAAATAAGCATCTTTTCATGGGAAAATAAAACCAAAAAAACCAAAACTAGAATAATAAACCAGCAAATCCTTGCTTTGTAATCAAAAGTTACAATTTTTTTTCTGGGTAGATCTGTTGAACCAATTCTAACTAAAATTCATCCACTGGGTGGTCCAGACTTTTTTTTTTTCTTTTTTAAGCTTACAAAACAAAAGTTTTAAGACTTAGCTTGAAAGATAAATAATCGATTCTTCATAACTACACCAGAAACAAGTCACCATATGGTTCCCTTACTACACAGGCAAGGGTGGTTTAAAGAGTGTCAGGAGTCCTCAACAGCAGCTTGCAATCACAATAAAGTTGCTTGATCTGCATTTCATGACAGACCATTCTTGGAGATTGTCCATAAACATCGACGATTTTCAGCTCCAGTGATATAATTCTGTTTCTTCTGTGGCCTGGAGAAGAGCACAGCAAGCAGCTGTTGTTGTGTTTGGTGATATTAGGGTTTCCCAGTCAATGTGGTAAAATGTGCAAGCAGAAATCTCTACAGTAGAACAGAAAAAAGAATTTTTTTTTTTGTTTTCAGAGAAGGCTTCAGCAAAGAGAAGCAGAGGCTCCTGTCACTTTAATGACTCTTCAAATAGGAGAAACAGTATGATCCTGGCACTGAAACTGTTCCGTGGCAGAAGTTTTTGGAGAAGCTGTTCTGGTATGGATGTTGTTATACTGGACAATATGACCAGACAGGGTTAGCTACAATGGTTACATGCCACAGCAGAATGGCAGCATGGTTTGAATTCACTTTATAAAATCCTAGTTGTTAGTTTTCACTTGTATTGGATTAGTCAAAGCTCAAGCCTAAAGCTGCTTTAAACTTCCAGAACAGCTGCCCTTCACCTGACAGAAAACTGTTGCTGACTGCTGCCCTGTAACCAGAATTATAACCAAACTTCAGGGCACGGCACAGCCACAGGCGCACGGCTCTGCCATGCTCACTGTGCCTCTCCAAGATCACGGCAGGGCCGGGTTAAGTCCTGAGCTCTAATAGCCAAAAAAATACAAAGAACGTATTTTCAGTCAGCAAACATGGCAGGCACAACTCTGAGTACATCTGCTGTGAAGAGGTGCCTTCAGCGAGAACACAATCCAGGAGAAGCACCAAGTGATTGCATTTCTCTCTCCATATCTCTGCCACACAAGTCTAATGGCGAGTGTCCTACTCCTCTGCCTTCCCAAAAGCTCCAAATCGGGCTTTGCTGAGCCACTTCTTAGCACCACTTACTTAATTCTTGACAAAACACGTTGCTGTACTTTACTTTCAGGAAAATTCATTATATCAGTGTGGAATTCCTAACCAAAGGGGCCCAGTTACCTTAATCGATTTGGCAAAGGACTAAAACTAGGGATGAAAAACAGATAGCAAAATGCTCACCTGGTAGTATTAGTTTTGCAAGCCAACAAGTTTGCAACAGAATGATTATTTTTTCATCATAGAGGGACTCTCATTAAATATCCAAAATCCAATTCTGTCATGCATGCAAAAATTAATTCCTACTGTAACAAATGGATTTTAACTCAGTGTTTTGTGCTGTTGTGTAAAACATGCTGAAAAACCTCAAATTTTTCTCATTGGGAAATGAAGATTTGGTTTAATTAAAACATTTTGTGAGAACATAGGCATTTCATCAATATTTTAAACAAAAACAGTGGCAATGTTTTTGAAGTACTCCATCCACAAATGAGATTGATATTTAGTCCCAATTAAGCACAAAGCTCTGACATATTGGAATCTCCCACAGAATGAAAATTCCCTGTGAACAGTTACAGGCTTGAAACTTGAGTCTGCAAGCAGATGTCATGATCCATTTCAAAGGCTACTTTTATTTATAGCAGAAAAATTCTTCAAAAATACGAACTTAAAAAGTCTTGGAAAAAATCACCACAAAGATAATAATTTAATGTAAACTCTCCACTTCTTCAACAGTAATTTTATTGTCCTTGAAATTAAAAATGTCCACAACCCATTTGCAGCAAAATTAAAATTTCTTGAAAGAAAATCCACAAAAGCACGTATTTTTTAAAAGCACTGACTCCTCAGTTTTGTATATTTGTAAACAGGAATATTCAGTGAAACTATGGAACCACCCTGAAACACCAGGTTACAGAAGCTGAGGGGATGAACAGGGGCAAGAACTTACACAGCCATGCAATCTTCACAGCAAAGCATGTGAAGAATTTCATGATAATGAAACTCTCTTGAAGCTTATAACTTTCTAAACATTTCAAATATCAATGTCTAACTTTAGGAAGTCTTTTTTCTACCTTCCTGTACATTCAGTACCAGTAGCATTAGAACAGAAGTGACGCATTAAGTTCTTTTACCCTTCTCCATTTTGAGATTCCATGTGCTCTTAATATTCTGAGCACTACCTCTTCAATTATCCAACCTTTTAGGATTTCTTTTAGGACGTAATCATAACCTATGTACAATTCTTCCAAGATTAAGAATTAGGTTTTAATTTACCCTTTACCCAGCAAGGAACACATACATATTTCCTAACATTTCTGAACCTTGTGAAATACACTTGTGTAACAAACTGATACAAGAAGATTTAAAAAATATCTTTCTATGTACACACATGACAGATGCAAAGATAATACAGTCTAATCATTGCTGATCTATAATTTTGTTTATCCATATATCTAGTTAATTGGGAAATGGTTTCCTTAAGGAACTTCCATTTAGTAACTGCTTTTCTCAAATACGTATTTGGTACAATGCAACACACATATCAGAACCATCCCTGAGATTCTGTACTCCTGACTTCCAGTCATGATGCTCAGTAACTGAATAGCCTCCAGTTGTTCATCCCTTTTGGCTTGAGCAGAGAGATGGGTAAGAGCAGCAAACTTTGTCAACAGTATTGTGGAGCAACATCCAGAGCTGCGGAGCAGCAAATAGCTTAGTGGGAGAAACAGCTGGAGGCTTTCCCTTCTCTTCTGTCCTCAGTGTGCTGCTGACCAGTAGGAATTCCTGTCTAGCTGACAAAGACCTAATCAAGCCAAATTACTGCAAGCTGGAGCTGGATAAAAATGTGCACCATATTCCTCAACAAGGGAAAATACTAAGCTACTTGTAGTAACTACCATGGGTTATGGCAGACTTTTCAGCCACTGGAAACTTTCTAAAAGTCAGTTTTTATGCTACAGTGGATGCTATTCAAATATAGCTGCAACACTGGGAGCCAAAATGAGAACAGTAAACCCCTTTGTTCTGCTTTACATAGCAGATCGGGGATAGGTGACCACAACAGATCATTCTGGTCTTTTCATCTCTGCACCCATGGATAACTTCCCCTCATTTTTTAACAGATAATCATTGTGCTCTGTTACAGAGAAAGTCCTCCTATTGGTTTAAAAGGCACTTAAAACAGTACTTACTTTGTACTTCATTGCAGTTTTGAACTACAGCCATTACAGTAACTGCTCACCACCTCAAGAGCTTTAGGATGCTTGTTCACTTTATTCTACTCCCTCAAGAAAGCAGCCCTAGTTAGTTCAGAACACGACCCACTTGACAGAAATACAGGTCCAGCAAAAGCACCATCAGCAAGTATTGCACCTTTCACAGTGCTATGTGCTGTGCTCACAATGTGCTGCTCTATTATCCAGTCTTCTCTTTCCAACAGAAAAACAATACTAGGACAAAAAACCTCACCACAACAGTGCCTTAACAACAATGGCCACAGTCCCTTCATTATTCATTTTCTAGCCTCCGAGTGAACAGATCTAATCAGAAGTACATTGTTTCCATCAGTAAATACCACATCTCACTTTGATACTCATCCTGATCACTCCCCTTTGGTCAATCTCTGCATTAGCCTGACACACTGCTGGCTCACAGCAAATCCTGGATTCTCTGCAGGTGTTGGAAAGGATAGAAGTTAGTGCTTTATGTTTTGCCACTACATTAAGGATATTGTTGGGAAATATCTTCCCGTAGCTTTAAGCACATCTGTATGCTGACACGAGCAGTTGCCTTGGAAACTAAACTGCTCAAAATGTAATAAGGACAGAAGATGTGTCAGCCAACAGCTTCAAAATTGTTCTCGTCATTAAACTACACTGCTCATCAATCTCTGCAACATTATAAGAGCTGCTGCTAAGTAATTCTATCAATTTGTCTTTACAAAACAAGAAAGTTCCTTCCAATAATGCAGCTTCTACCATTTGTGTATTTACAGGGTTTCAGGGTGTGGTTTTTTGGGTAGCAGGGGTTAGATTTAGAAGAGAAGCAACTCAACCCTGGTTATAGCTAATCATTCAGCACTCTGATATCAGTAAGAGAGGAAAACCACGCAGTAATGGCTTGTACATTCCTCATTCATGCAAGATGGAGCCACAGTCTTCACTTAAGCATTTCAAGGTTGCTGACTGCAGCTCAAGATGTACGCACATAAGTAACCGAATGACAGCTGCTGAAAAAAAACAACTTCTGGATTTGTGCATACAGAATAAAAAAAAAAAATGAAAAGGACTACTTGTCAGAATCATGGTCTTGCTCCTTCAGCTATAGAAACTGTAAAATATTCACTAATAAAAAATTAGAGTTCAGATGACTGTTGAAAACACACCACTCTGGCAAACGAGTCATATTTGTAATACCACTGTGGTTTATTTCAACATGGGGACAATGTCATACACACAGGCACTGAAACACAAAACTAACTTATGAAAAGTCATTCCTCTGACTGATGTAAAATCCTTGTAATATTATATATTTTTAATTATCTGCAATACATCAAACATGCCCTAAGTTTTGAATAAGGGATGAAAAATCTCACGTTAGCATGCAAGAGAAGAATTTTCAAAAGCTTTCAAGGTCATCTTTGCTAAAAGACATCTTTTTCACGAAAATAAAAGAAAACATTGCCTTCTTAAAAACGTCTCTGTGTAAGGAGATTTTGCATTAAATTCAGGAGCAGAGTCACTTGTGCCCTTCTTTCAAACACATCCCAAGGACCCACAGGCAGGGCAAGGAGGACAACGGAGAAGCAAATTTGACCTTAGGAGAAATTAACCCATATACCATGATACCAGCAGTAGCAGGTAGACGCCACGAGGGTTCACGGAAAGATGTATCCGTGTTTTTTTGCTTACTGCTGCTGGGGATTCTTTGTGTAACTTTATAGTTTAGATGTCATGCTTTTAATAAGAACTGTCTTAGCCTCTCAAAGACAGTTTCTTCTGCCTTCCTGTCTTTGTAAGCACCACCTTGCACCCCTAGAGTTTTGGGGGAATCTAGGACAAGACTAACTGTAAGATTTGCTTAGTTGTTATCAGTCACTGATTAACAGCTCAAAATGGCAACTTCCTTCCAAATCAACATTGTTTATTCTCACCCAAATCACTCAAAAAGCAGAGTAAAAAAGGTTAAGCACATAATGCCTGGAGCTTGCTTCCAGCTCATCGCCTTTCTTAGGGCTTAGATGACCCTGGATATCCCAGACAATCAGCAGAGCCCCTTGTCCTAATCCGCAGCACTGCTCTTTGAAAACAGCTCTCATTCCTCTGCTTTTACTACGTGTTCTATCTTAGTAATGTTCCCTTGAAATTATTTATGTGGTTTAATTCGCTAATTATTTCCTACTATGTTCCAAACAATCCTCCTATCTCCCTATTATCAGTCAAAATAATATGCGTAATTGTCACAATTAATAATTCTCTGGCACATTTTTTCTCTTTTGTTTTCAATACTTTCAGATGCCTAAAGTCAATCTGTGACAAGAATCTGATCTGTGATGAAGATCCAGAAAGATGAGTCAAGCATGTGCATATGAGACGGCTGGATGGTGGTAACTGATTCAGTATCAGCTTCCTTCTATCTTTCCCGGCCCCCAGCGTGGCTGCAAACATTACCTCAAGGGATGCAGCAGCATCAGCACAAATTTACCTCCAGACCTTTCAGCCCAGAGCTCTCCATGCAATTATTCATATTGAGCTGACAAGCTATAGGAAGTGATTTCCTCGTACCCTTGTATTAGCCTCCAAATGGTCTTTTGTCACAGACAAGGCAGCAGCAAGAGGTATGTTTGCGGAAGCCACAATCTGCCATCCTGACTGGGTGTACAGTGTGGGTGAAACTTTTTCAGAAGGGCACCGGGAGGTTGCTGTGAGATGGCATCCTAGCAGGTAACTGCACTGCTTCATGCAGGTGATACAGATTAATTATTCAAGCAGTTTGATATAGAAGCTATACAATCTCCAAGACCTGCCCTCTACAAAGAAAAGAAGATAGTACAATCAGGTGGTAGTCTGCAGGCTCACTGGGCTCTGAAAGTTCTCGTTGATGTCAGATAGTATTTTGCAGACAACTAATGCATGAGATTGGTTTGATCATAATTATGAAATTTCTCTCTGCAGCAACAGGAAGACAGAGAAAACACTGGTAAACTGCTCAGGCAGGGTCTTTGAGCCTTTGCACCAGTTTTGCAGCTTGCTGTAATGTCGAGAGAAAACTCATCTCTTTATCTCAGAAACAACAGCATGACTAAGATTTCTGGATGAAGCTAAAGAATGTGACTTTAAAAGTGACTTAGGAGTATTCAGTGAACCAGCATTGTATTTGTACCTCTGCCCACAGAGATGTCTTTTTCTCTCCCTTCCGAGCTCTCCCAACTACCCCTAGACAAAACAAAAAGCCTGCCACCAAAAATATGGAAATAAGACTCACACTACTCACTGTCAGAGGACCAATATTCCATTTTCAGCATTCAGTTCCTATAGAGCTTGCACAAAAACAGAAACATAGATTTTAAGATTTGCTTAATATTTTCTCTACTTATATAGCCCCAGAGGACAGGGTGAGGCAGAGTATTTTGGGGGTTGATGGAGAGGGGGTCAGTCAGGTTGTTCCTGCAGAATGAAAATATTAGAAGTTAAAAGACTATCCTGTGATTTTAAAAATAAATATATTACACAAGTCAAGAAAGGTTTCAGCTTGTTTTCTGAAGACAGACCACAGTTAATGGAGGACAGCAGACTTGAAAGGGTAATTCATTGCATCAGTCGTATCAGATTATTTCAAGAGGAACTGAATTGCCCTGTGGAAGTATCTACTTATCTCTAAACAATTATCTTAGACACTGAATTTCAGACAGTTAGTGCTAGACGAAATGAATCACCCCTTCCTTTATTCTCTTCCACCTCTGTACCTCCCTTTTCCTGCTGGAACATAAGGGAAATAAATCCCTGACTGTAATTCATGTAGAGCTGATACTATTGTACACTATCCAGCATCTCAAGTTTCTTATTTATTAACCCCAGGGAGGTTCTAGCCTATAGGGAAACAGTAGGATACAGATACAGTTGATTTTCATAAAACAATAATCCCAAAGCATAAAATCCCAGAAACAGAGTTTTTCACATGTTCATAGAGTATTAACTTACAGGTATTCTCGCGTAACTCCAAACATCACAAAGAAAAGGAAAAAAACCCATACCAGAGACTTCAGATGGAAGCATCACTTCAAAGACTGTCAATCAATGAAGCAGACCTTTTCAAATGAGGCACAGCAGGTAGTTGAGACAAACAAAACTTCAATCTAGCTCTTTTCCATACAAAAACATTTAATCTCAGCAAACACACAGCAAATTTATATACCTACATCCAAACCTGGCTATCTAATAAATTCTTTGCTGAATTTTTACTATTCAATCAATATACACATATGTATCTACCAGTAAATACAGATTAAAAGTCATACATCAGTTTTGAAATTCAGTGGCCAGCCCTAGCTTCTCTTCCTTCCGGATTTTGATCAAAGTATCTTAAAATGTCTTACCACTCTCCTTATAGCCACATCTAAATTTTGCATATTAAAAAAATTCACATGTAGAAGGTGACACCTCTTCAGTTTAGGAGGAAACAATGTCACTGAGGAAGTTCCTATAGGTTCTACTTCTTTCTTTTATCCACAGTGAAACCTTTTCTTATTTTTTCACTAAATGTCGCAGTGAATTTGCATTCTTGTCTAAGCACGGCCCCACTAATGCACAGTACTGACAATGTCATCCAATTTCTCAGTGAAAAGCCAACAATGTTTTAAAATAATAATGGCTCTTCACGGCCTGCGTGGCAAACTGACTAATGGACCTGGGCTTTGGAAAAGGAAATGCTTCCAATGACACAGAAAGGAAGGTTACAGGATCGAGGATGCCTTTTAAAAGACAGTCACTCGGTGAGAAATTCAGGACAGGGAAAATAGCTTGTCAGACTACTTAAGTTTAGAAGCAGAAACACAGGGAAAAAATCTCCTCATCAGCCTCACACATATCTGCTCAGGCAACAGCAAGAGAGTTCGTCTGGGGAGACTGCAGATCATGCAACCTATGTTTAAGCAGAGTGTGTACGTACAATATTCTGATTATAACAAATAGAGTGCAAGTTGTGATACGATTGTAGCTGGTCCTCCAGTCAGAGTAACAACCGTGTGGTGAATATTTCAGCTTTGCAGCACTCCTGACAGCAGAAGAAAACACTCTAAGCTGGCACCAGACACCCTGTATGCAAAATTACCAGCCTCAGAAATTACAATACCTTAGTTTTATCAAGTATTTCATAGGACCATAGACTCTTTAAAATTGGAAAAGACCTTCAAGATCATCAAGTCCAACCATCAAGCTAGCAGCACCAACACCACTATTTACTTTAGTGCTCAAAGTTATGGACAGGTACAAAGCAGAAAGATCCAGAAGAAGAGCAGTAAAATTTGACATAACACCAGAAGTCTTACCTGATGCCACCCCAGAGCAGGGTCAGGCTGCGCATGCAGCACGCTTACACCTGGAAACATTGCACATCCTTGCTCAAGGCTCAGCCAGCTGGCAGCCGGCTGACAATCACCAGTGAGCCTCATCCTGTTACTGTTGAGGTTTTCAAATGACCTGTTATTCCAAAAATTGCTGTTTCCACAGCATGGTCTTGGATGGAAGTGTGTGTCCCTGACAGTATGACCGCAGAATAACCCTGCACGGTGTTTCCAAGAAGCATCTTCAGCATTCATGCAAATGCTCAGCAACGAGCGATGTGGTGGTGTCTTATGGCTACCGCCACCTCAGGTCCTGGTGGATCCCTCAGTGATGCAAGAAGCTCCAGATCAAATACATGATTCAAGTTCTTGCGAATGAAAGCCTCTGACTAACTGATCAACCACCTTCATCACCTCTGGCTCTCTACAGCAGAAAATCAAAGTTGTGAAGTAGGCACAGTTCTTCCCTGCTCTAGAGGCAAGAGGAACTTCTGGGCTACAGAAGGTGGGAAAGGGAAATATTTAGCAGAAGTACTGAGCAGGAGTGACTGAGGCTGTGTAAGCTGAACAGTGGCTGGAAAGACACCCAGTCGAGACGGATCTGGTCAACAGCAGCTGAACACGAGCCAGCTGTGCCCAGGTGGCCAAGGAGGCCAATGGCATCCTGGCCTGTATAGGTAACAGTGCAGCCAGCAGGATCAGGGCAGTGACCGTCATAAAGTCCATAAGCATTTCATGGACAACTTACAGAAATACCATCTTTACAGTTTTCTCAAGACCTGTGCTGGGCTTCCAGTATCTCAGAACCAGCCAAGCTTGACTTCACTGCATTTTTAGAAAGCTCTTAGTAGGCAGTTAAAAGTTAGGAATAGAGAAGTAACCTCAGGTGTACTCATGAAAAGCAAAACCTTGGAGTAGACTAATGAGGTCTAGAAATTAGTAGACTAATTTATATTTCAAAGTGGAAAGACTGTATGATGTCTGTACAGTAGTACAACAGATCACTCAGTAACAGGGTCTGAAATGACTAAATGCACTCAGTGGAATATCTGAGCAATTAACAGGAAACATGAAGAACTGGGGGGAGGGAAGGCTGTACCTTAAGTACCACCTCTGCCAATCTTAAATGCTTTACCCCAAGCATTTATCCACAAGCCAAAGCCTTTCCATAAGGGAAAAGAAACCTAAGAGTACTTCTTTTTAACCATTATAGGTAGTAGACAAGCAATATTCTAATGGTTAAAAGAAATATTTTGCTTTACTCCAGAAAGTGCTCTAACCATCAGGTCGAACTGCTCTGGACAGCAGCACATAGCCTCAAAACGAAGCTGTTTCACTCTGCAAAGTACATCACAGATCATTATTAGTTTAGAAAGCCAGCTAACATGAAGGACCATGATTTTCTAGTCTCAATATTAGCATACTCAAGAGCAAAGAAAACTTAAACATTAGGTACTACAACCATGTCATTCTCTTGTTGCTAGCTTATAGCTTGGTAAGATTTTGGCATTCTGGTCATACAGAGAAATGCAAATCATCTGCTCTGGGTGACAACTAGGTTGAAGAACTGAAGATTGGGTGCTTTTTTTTTTTTTCTTAGTTGTCCCTTGATCTTCAGGCAAATTTCTGATTTTCACACTTGCAACTGATGATTCATGTATAAAACCACAAAGAGAAAAGCAGCAGCATCACAGTTTGCATTATGTAATTACACAGTATGTTCACCCCAGAAGGCCCCCTGTCCTTGGAGTCCTCTGCCTCTGATTCACCACACAGCTCAGCCCCACCGCAAGCTTCCTCATATAAGGAAGGGGACAACTTCATCTTTTCTTTTTTCTGTAACTCTATCGAGCAGCTCTTGAAATTAACTTTCAGTTAAAAACTCTTATGTTATAATAAGAGGTTGGTAACAAATTACTGGGAAATGCTCAGTCCTCTGTATCAAGTCTGCAACATTAGGCATCCATGAAACACACAGTACATTCAGTTTTGCTTTGTGCTAGGCAAGGTAAGGAGCCAATAAAAGGCAGATAAAGGAGAATTGACTCATACTGGTATTCTACTTCAAATGCTTAATTAAAAAAAAAAAGGATCTAAAGACGTCTCAATGACTGGTATCTTCTAAAAACAAATAAAGATAGAAAAGGCAGCTATTTTAAAAACTGCTGGCAAAGAGAAAATCCTGTCAGTAGCTCACTTCCTGGCAAAACCCTAAAAGAGATGAATGAAGAGAAAGTGAATAATTACTTCCAGTCTTACTAATGGCAAGGTAATACAAATTACTACAAGACACTAGTACATTTTCCTGAGGTGTGACAATAACTTTTTCCCCTGAAGTTTAATGCAAGCTAATCACTGATATTTCAGGTATAGACACGTATGTGAACCAGGAATGTAACAGTACTCCCCCATACACGTCTCTTCCTATTCCTCCCCCTCTCCTATTTTGCATTGCAGTCTCCAGCAGAAACCAGCTCTTCACTGTGGTAAGAGCCATAATGAAGAACAAGACTATCTTACTTAGTTCAGGAGGTAGATTAAATACTCACAGCTGCTGATACTGTATTTATTTCTCATGAACAGAATTATTCTACATGCATTTCCTTTCTTTCTGCTTCAACTGTCTGATCCCGTGAAGAGGGCAGCCTTAGCAAGAGCACACAGTTATGGCTAATGCCCTTTGATCAGAGGTATCAGCTGTAAGACAGCCACTACTGTTAAAATGCTTTGCCTGTATCTAAATGTGAAAGCAATGGCAAGCACAAGTGATGGTCTAGAATATCCTATAAAAAAGTCAACATGACTGAAAATATCCTACAACAGTACTCAATGTTAAACTGAGGTATAAAGTGCCAGTAATGGACAGGAGTTTACAACTCTCCTGCCTTGGGCAAAGATATCTTTCACTAGATCAGGTTGCTCAAATCCCCATCCCACCTGGCTCTGAACACTTTCTACGTGAGATGGGGCATCCAAAGCCAGCTGTGAGTAGTCCGAAACACCTTGCCTCAAAATTAACTGGTGAAGAATCTTTCACCTTCAGACAACACACACACGCAAAAACATTACACAATATGTTTTGGAAGTCAGAATAAAGGGAATCAGAATTGTAAGCTGAGAAAAACTGTTGTGCTCTCCCTTCCTAAAACTAGCAGGCACTGGGAAGCGGAAGCACAAGAGTATTTTTTGTTGTCTTTCGTTTTGAGGGGTTTTTCTGCAATGAGGAAAATGAGGATAGAATATGGAGCAAACATGCTCTTCCAAAACAGGTAGCTCCTATGTCCAATTTTTATCTCATTCCTGAATTAGTATATATATGTCATTCTGGGACTTAAAACTGTATGAAAGCTTTTGGAAGAAAAAAAAAAAGGCATCTGATTAGACCCAAAAAATCCCTTGCTTCTAAGTATTTTCTATTCAAAATAAAGATCTATTATTTCCCATCAAACACTGTGTATATTTTTGGTTTGGCTCATTAACCTGAGCTGGGCAAGCTGTAAATAGAAAGCTCTGTTCTCATTGATTCGTTTTTTAAATTAAAACAATGGTTTCAGCAAAAGAGGCAGAATGTTTACCATTAGAAATGAATCACTCCAGCCAGTATCTAAAAGATAAATGCTGCTGAAAAATAATCTTATGATAACACATTGTGAATAGTCTGAATTTTATTCACAGGCTTACTTTTAATACTAAAGGTCAGATGCTGCCTGTTAGAAAAATGTACTTCGACCAAAACTGTCATTATCTTGTATATGCTATAATGACAGCAGAATTTCTACCAGATTATGCCCTTTTGATTTTCACATCTCTGTGTGTGCAGATCTGGGCATGAGAAGGACTTGCAGATTCACAATTTCGAAAAACCAAACATGGTTAAAACCTACTTAACTAGAGATTAGGTGAAGCTCCTATTTTCCTAGACAAAAGCTACTGATTCCCAAGGCAAAACTGATAACTCTCAGTGAAGTTGTTTCAGAGAAAAGAGAATAAACATATTTGAATGTTATTGTTAATCAATTGTATCTCAAGCTAATCAGGTTTGCCTAGGAAGCCAGAATCTGAAAGTTACCCTCAATACTGTTATATTACCAGGGCAGAACTCACCCTTCCTGCCTAAAATGCTCAAGACAAATTTATTAAATGGCTGCAGCAATGCGAGTTTTATGAATCCTGCAAAAGAAGTGTTATCCACAAGCGGGTTTCCTCTGTATCAGTAGATAAAGTCTGTCAACAAATTACGTAAAGGTACACAAATAACTAAAAAACTTTTATATGTCACAAAGTAGTTGTACTACAATATAATTTGAGCCTTTTATTGATAGAATGACACATCTACCACCATGTTTATTCTTCAGTACTATACTGCTCATTGCAGCTACAACTTCCTTGTGAAGGGAAGAGTAGGGGCAGACACTGATCTCTCCTCTGTGATGACCAGCGGGAATGGCCTGAAGTTGCGTCAAGGGAGTTTTACGTTGGATATTAGGAAAAGAGTCTTCACCCAGAGGGTGGCTGGACACTGGAACAGGCTCCCCAGGAAACTGGTCACAGCACCAGCCTGACAGAGTTCAAGAAGTGTTTGTGCTCTCAGGCACATGGTGTGACTCTTGGGGATGGTCCTGTGCTGGGCCAGGAGTTGGACTCAGTGATGCTTGTGGGTCCCTTCCAACTCGGCATAATCTGTGATCCTATGTACAGCACTGCACTTAACCGTGATATAAAGTCCACAGAAAATATTATCACAGTCTTCTAATTCACATTTTCAGAACTGACTCTGATATTGAGGAAACCAAGGACTGAATTGTGTTCGACCATTTTTTACCTAGAATATGAAGCCAAAGAGTCTGCAAGTCAAGCCCTCCTAATATTAAACCCTTTCTGATGGGTAATTCAATACAGGCAATGAATGGCAACTTTACTGACCGCTTCAGCATCACAGAATCATTTAGGTTGGAAAAGACCTTTGAGACCATCAAGTCCAACTGTTAACCCAGTACTGTGAAGTCCACCACTACACCTTGTCCCATGTACATCTACACGACGTTTAAATACTTGTAAGGTTGGTTAGTCAAAGCACTATCCTGGACAGCCTGTTCCAAAGCTTGAACACTCTTTCCACAAAAAAAAATTCCCAATATCCAATTAAAACCTCCCCTGATGCAACTTGAAGCCAGTTCCTGTTGTCCTGTCACTTGGGAAAAGAGACCAACCCCCACCTGGCTACACCCTCTTTTCAGGCAGCTGTAGAGAGCGGTAAGGTCCTCCCGGAGCCTCCTTTTCCCTGGGCTAAACACTCCCAACTCCCTCAGCTGCTCCTCCTCAGACTTGTGCTCCAGACCCTTTCCCGGCTCCACTGCCCTCCTTTGGACTCGCTCCAACACCTCATGTAGTGAGGGGCTCAAAACTGGACCCAGGAATTAAGGTGTGGCTTCACCAGTGCCGAGTACAGGGGGACAATCCCTGCCCTGGTCCTGCTGGACACATCACTCCTGATACAGGCCAGGATGCCTTTGGCCTTCTTGGCCACCCGGGCACAGTCTGGATTGTGTTCAGCCAACTGCCAACTAGCCCTTTTTCCACCGGGCAGCTTTTCAATCACTCTTCCCCCAGCCTGTAGTGCTGCCTGGTTGTGATCCAACTGCAGGATCTGGCACACGGCCTTGTTAAATCTCTTCCAACTGATCTCGGCCCATCAATCCAGCCTATCCAGATTCCCCTGCAGACTCTTCTTGCCAGATCACCTCTTTTGCTCAGTTTTGTGTCATCTGCAAATGGGCTGGGTGTCGGGACTGGCCCCAGCAGGGGCAGTCCCTGGGGACATCACTGGTGACCAGCCACCAGCTGGATGTAACTCCATTCTCCACCACTCTCTAGGCCCAGCCATCCAGTCAGTCTTTTACCTAATAAAGAAGGCACCTGTCTAAGCCACGGGCTACCAGTCTCTACAGGAGAATGCTGTGAGAAAAGTGTCAAAGGCTTTACTAAAGTCTAGGTAGACAACATTCACTAAGTAAGGTCATTCTGTCATAGAAGACCATGCTGGTCAAGCAAGACCTACTTTTCATAAACCCATACTGGTTAGGCCTGATCCCCCGGTTGTAACATTCAAGCACCTCAGTGTTTGTGGGGCTGATGCTTAAAATGCAGGGCTTAGCAAGCAAACACTGAGAACGTGAGACAGAAAAAAATTAAAGGTATCACAATCAAGTCATGCAGAACAACTTTTCAGTAGCCAGCAAGTTTGGAATGCCAACACACATGGAAATGAGACAGAATGGGACCCTTTCTGCTCATGGTACTTAAGGGGAAAATTAGGTGGGTTTAACAGATGAACATCTTTTCTTTGAGACACACAGAGGAAGATGGATAGGATTTATAGACAATCAGACATGAAAACTCATTTCACCCCTGTGACAGGCTATTTTAAACTAAATGTTATGGCCAAAAGGCAGATGCGCAGACAAGCGGCTAAGACGCTTCATCCTTGCCTCTGAAGTCAGGGCAGTCACACTCAGAACCAAAACATTCACTACACTACAGAAAACATACCATGTTAACATATCCTGAAGGCATCAAAAGCAGGAGAAAATATGTCTACATAATAAATGGTTTCATAGTTTCTTCCTTCTGAATTACTCTGAATCCAAGAAGGCGGTATCAATACATACTTCTTTTAAATCGTATTTGCAGCAAAACAGTATCTACAGCAGAGGAAATACAGTTTTCAAAATATCCCGATTCACAATGAATACAATAGGATGTAGATCCTAAGTCCTTACTCTTTTGAAGGCTGGCTTTGGCCTTTGGACTCTCACTTTTCATGAAGGCATATTCAGGCAACTGGACCTGCCTAATAACACCTGAATTCAGAGAACCAGCATAACTGGAGGCACACATTAGTTTAATGTCAGTGTTGGCTGCAATAGGATAACTTCCACCAGAAACATCTGTCTTCTACTGTATCGCTCAAGCACACTTGCTTTGCTTTTATGCAATTTTACTTCCTTGTATCAGAACTATTAGAATAATTCTGCATAACCACTAAAGCAAACACATTCAAAGCAATCAGGAAATCTGAATATGTAACACACTGCTCTAGAGAATCAAAGGATTCAAAAGAGCCCTGTCAACTCAGATTGTCCTGAAAATGAGTTCATTATCAGCCGTAGGAATAAACACAAAGAACAAGCACTCAGTGCAATGTTACCTAATGAAAACAGAAAGCTCCCCTCAACAATTGGAAAACTGTAAGCGTGCTTTTACTGGAGTTTAGACGATAAGCATAGAAAGCACGAATTAGGGCAGAAGTCTTGCAGAGCAAATGAAGATATTCTGAGTGGCTTAGGTTTTGTTTCTGTAAAGGCACAAGCAACCGAAGTAGATCTGTCTGCAAAAGGAAGAATAAATCATGAACAACTGCTGGGAGGATGTATCACTGTGCCTGGTAAGAAAGCCTGATGCTTGTATTCCTATCATTCAAACAGGAGTGACCTATGCAAAATTCCCTACTTTCAACACTCATTCAGTGGTCCTGGCTCCTCCTAGAACCTCCCTTCAGCCTATTTTATAAGGGAATAGGGGACTCTGGCAGAGCTTTGGCCACCACTTAGCCTTGAAGGGTTGTGAAACAAGCAACATTCAGAAGGTGGGTTTAGTCTGAGATGCTTCACAGAGTAAGCACTTGCAAAACCTCAGAACAGTCAGAGCAGACAGAACGTTCCCAAGAAAAATAAACAGCACCTCTGCAGCACCAGGGTACAACCACCAGGGTTTTTTTCTACAGAGAAATACAAACTTCCATAAAACTCTCCCCAAAAACGACCAATGCTCCCCAGCCTGCATGCATTCTTCTGAGGGGATTATATATCAAATCTTGCAAATTCTTTTATCTTTCTCCTTAACCTCTTTTTCACCTCCAGACCACAGAAATCTTGCTGCAGGTATCAGTCCTGATGTTTCAAAGCAACACAGAAAACTTATTCTGCTGAGGTTCTCCATTCTCTCAAAACCCTAAGTCCTGGCATATGCCAAATAATCAGGGCCAGGAGGAATAGTAATCACAGGCTGGGTAAATGGGACATCAGATATTTGGATGCTTGCATCTGATACACAGCATTTAAAAATGTAAATGGATGGTGTCTGACTCCTAGGCTGACTTAAAGCAATGCAAATTTCATTTCTTCTTTGTAAACCCAGTACAGGAATATATGCTATCCCTTCGACACGCAAGTCGCCTTTTGTCAATAAATGTCTCCTTTTGCTTTTATTTGTGATTATCAGAAAGTTTTTGTATTTATTGAGACTGTAATGGCAGTTTCAGCAATAGTATTTCCATTTCCTGCAATAGGTTTTCCAGAGGAAAAATACACAGGCAAACACAGAAACAACCAGGAAATGTTACGAAACAAGTTAAACACCACATTTATAAAGGACTTAAAAAGACTTAACAAATTAGAGGTGATCTAGTTGACAGTTCCTCATTCCAACTTGTTTTGAAGGTAGAGAGTCTCTGCTAACCTCCCTCTCCTGCCCCAGTACTTTAATTGCAATCAAATATATGGAAGTGAGGGGATACATTCATGGACCAGTTCCATATGCACCTGGAAATCACACATGGACGCAAGGGAAAAGTACATACCAATCCTGTCTAGGTTCCCAACAGTAACAGACTGTGCACCAACAAACTCTCAATCCAGAAAGGAGTACTGATGAGCCTCGATTTTTCCCTGTTCATTTAAAATAAAACTGTTTCCTTTAGCAGATACCAGATTAGACTGCAAACTCATCTGCCAAGAACCCCAATGCATTTTTGCAGTCTCAGTATTCAGGCTTTTTATCTCTGCACACTGCGCTTCCTTTATGACTGAGCTCATAGCAATCCAGCATGGATTATTAACTCAGGGTGCCCACTGGGCTTGGACATGATCTATCTGCACCTCCTGGGTGAAAGCGCTTGCTTGTCTACTGAACATGTTCCTTGCAAAGGCAAGGCATGTGGAGCTGGCATCTGAGCAACTAAGCAGGAGAGTTTCACCAGAGAAAACAGGTATTCTGTGGCAAGTCTCTAACAGTGATGCTCCACAGCCATTACTGGTGTCAGTCAGGCAAGGCACAAACTTCACTCCACACAAAATTTGCACCTCTCACAAATGTCTCAACCATTGTGTTATTGGATTTTCCTCCCTCCTCTCTAGAACTATAAAAGCAGTCTTCATCCCTATGGCAAGCAGAGTATTTTCTGGGATTTGGGAACTAAATTTGTGAGCAAAGTTACTTCCTACGTGTTTCTTCCCCATCTTCCTTTCTGACACTGAGTTCAGCACTTGGAAAGTCCCCTAACTGGCATGGATAAGTATGGAAAACATTTTCTTTGGAGAGGGAATCAAGTTTTTGAAGTATCTGATAAGAAACAGAGCTGAAATCAACATCAACTGCACTTTACAGATCTGACTCTTTAATACAAATAAGAACTAGCTTGCAATTATGTGCACACTGAAGAAATAAAATTTTGTGTCTCTCCAAACTACAGGATCACAAGAAGAGATAAAGTCATAACTTCTTGGTGCCAACACACAGAAGCACAATACAAACTTTCAAAAGAAGAAATTGCTTCCTGGATTACCTTTTGAACAAGCCAGAAGCACTGCAGAGAACACATACCATAATATTTTAGCCTGAGCACATAACTGATACACAGCTCCACTGCTGAAGGGCATCAACCAAGGCCAACGCTGAAAAACATTTCCATGTATCTACAAAAACAGTCAGAATTTATCAGGCACACAAAAAATACACAGATATTTTGCATTAAAATCAACATCACTATGAGATTTCTCTAACTCCTGTGTACTTTCGTGCAACTAGTATTTGCAAACCTTTATGCTCACAGCACTATAAGCTTGACTGGAAAAGGTTGACACCGTCCAGGAACTTATGAGACCAGACCATTCATTGTAGAGTTTTGATCTGTGCAGCTAAATTTCTGTTATGTTTCTCATCTCTGAGGTGCAGATGATGATGGGCTCCATCTAAATATCTACCACATATAAGAAAAAGATAGAACACATAGTTGCAATAAATTTTCAACGGGAAAAACAGAAGGAACGGAAAAAAAGTCTGAATTAAGTTCTAAATCGCAAATACTCTATGCTTTGCATGTCTGTCTGAAAAATTTTCTGAGACCAAAACTGAACTTAGTCTTCATTTTCTTTATGAACACTGCACAAAAGTCAAATATTGTAGCTTTATGTCTGAGATTGTAGTGAGCATCACTAAGTTGTTCCACAGCAGTTGGTAAGGAGGTATTTGCTACTGCTTCAGAGTGAAGCTACAGTAAATTCTAGGAAACACATAAGACACCTTTCATTACCTCTTCATAAATGCCAGGCAATTGGAACAGTCAAATCTCACCTTCAGTACTCTAATCCCACAAAGCTGGTTTCATAAATTCCTCATTAAAGGATGCACTGATGCGGTTCTGGTGCATGTCGTAATAAATACGCTGCCTTGTTTAATTCTGGTATCTTACAGGAAAAGCCAGATCATTGAATAATCAGATTTAGCTATCAGCACAGCAGGAGATCTATGTTTTAAACCCATTTAAGGACTGCAGATACCATATGCCAGCTGACAAAATCAAGCAACATAATTGACTCAAACACTATCCTCCTCTGTTGGACTGTTGTTTATTGCAAGGCAATCTATGAAGCTGCCCTACAAGAACAGCCACAGCTCCTTTTGTCAAAGTCCACTCAGCTGACAGGCTCGTTAAAATGCCTTCATACACAATCTGTATGAATAAGTGAAGCTTAGTATTTAACCATTAGACAGTTTAAACATGTTTGTGGAGAGATAAGTTATGGGAGAGGATGAATGAGAGGAAACTGTTTAACACACAACAATTTCTAGTTCTTTTTGCCAGCAGAAACTGGGTGCGAATTTCTCCATTGCATGCTCACTGCACACCCATTGCTAAGATAGGGGTTCCAGTCTTCTGTTCACTGCCTCTTGTTGCTTGCACCAAAAGCAGCTTACAGGGAAGAAAGAAATGCAGAGGCTGCTGCAAGGAGTGGTTAGAACCCGTGCTGTTATAGCTAGAGAAAACAGCCTCGACCTGGCTTAAGGCTCGCTCAGTATGCACAGGGAACTGCAGCCACACTCCTGACTGCATTGCAGACACACCAGGAGCTTTCATCTGTACAACCTCCTGGAAGCTTTACAACTAAAGACTGCAGAGGACATATCCACGGCTGTGACTGCCACCACTACGGAGCTTTTCAGCCTGTGGATTTCAGTTTGACAACCAGAAATCTTCAAGTTACTCAACAAAGGTTTCACAGGAAAGGTATTCCCTAAGCTACTCCAGCCCTCCTGACAAGCAATTACAGACTCTCACTGCACAGCTCCTGTTTGAACCTGCATGGCATAAGAAGGGATAAAGAGGAAATAGATTTGCTTTTTGCAGTTTTTTTTTGTTTGTTTCGGTGTATTTGGGGTTTTTTGTTTGCTTGGTTGGGTGTTTTTTTTAAAATATGACCATCCAGCATTGCTGTGCACTATAGAGTGGCTGTTTTCAATTTTTGCACAGACTAGTGTGCTTTCATGGTAATCTGCAAATCCAATGCTCTTTGCATTTCTATATGTACTTTAAGATTTTCTGGGGGCTGAATGGAAAAATGCAAGTACAAATCATCCACTTTTACAAGATAACAGAAAATTCTCTCTCCTGTAGCAAGTCAGACTGAAACAGAGAGCTCAAAATACGTAGTTCAAGAAAGCCACATTCCAAGAATATATGGCCTCCACCCTTCAGCACACACTGTAAGGGCCTCTTACAAATGTTATCCATTTCCATATAAAAAATACAGACCAGGACTTCTTTCCAGTTACACTGGAGTTACACCAGCTAAGGAGAGATCGAATAAGAACTTGGTCACCTATGAGTTTATATATACCACTTTAATCATCTTTTTATTAGCATTGCATATAAATAAATCGATTTCCTTATACCACAGTAATGAAATATTATTTATGGTATGAATGGAAAGAAGAAAAAGCTACCATGGTAAATTAATCTTCTGCAAGTGGTGAACATTATGTTTTTAATATGGCCATTGAGATAGTTTAACCAATACATATCACCAGCTATCATGGAAAACTATGACAAGCAATAAATTACAAGTCATTCCATCTCCTTGATTATATTAAGGCAGTACTTCCTCAAGTATCTTCTCATATAAAACCACACAAGGAGAACGTGAACAACTGAATATTAAACCACTCAAACTCATTTCACTGCCTTGCAGTAAGCTGACAGAAGTGATCCATAGTGCATCCTACACAAGTACAACCATGACTTAAAAAAAGCCCCAAATTTTAAAAACACTGGTCTGCACCAAATCAAACACTGGCAACAGTGGACATGTTTAAGACGAACACACCCCTTTGCCGGGTGTATGAGAAAAAACCCCACTCAACTGCATAACTAAAAAGTCTGCCTGTGTTGACACACTGAGGCAATACACTTATGGCCTTTCTCCATTTTTAAATACTGGATTTTACAATCTCAGTACAGGTATTTTCTGAATCAGGACTTCCCTCAGACCCTCCTTCCCCACCTTTTTAATGCAGTTTTATGAATATTACATTAAAAGGACAAATAAAACCCATGATTATATTCAAGATTTACTAAAACTGACAGTAAACAGTAGCCTAGGCAGTACTGTCATGTGAATAAGAACTGCAGACAGACTGCCACCGCCATGGGCCATGTCACGGAAGTTTTCTAGAATTCTGCTCATCCTTGGTGCTCTTGCATTTAGCTTATATCCAACCCATCAAATATCTTTTCTGGAGCCTGAAGCCCCATGCAGGGCACATTTCATTTCACTCCATACTTGGTATTTTCTGAGACCAAGCAGTACTGCAAATACTACTCTGCTTATAAAGCCAGTAGCAACGTTTTCCAACAAGATGTCATTCCCAGTTAGCGATCAGCTGAAATCAACTACAACCTCAAAATTCTTTTATTCAAACCTGCTTAGCCAGCAACCAATTCCCATGTGATATCTGGTTATTTTCCTTAACTCCACCCTTAGCTTTTACATTATTAAAAGAAAAAAACCTCAATTTTAAATCTCTTCTCTAACATAGCATCTCTTTTTGACAAAATTTGAAGGACAGATATTAATTAAAAATACTTCCTGTTTCACAGCATTAATATGAATTTGGCAGACTTTGGACAAGTTACTGCAAAATCAGAAAACTCTCTGCAGCTGGAAACAGACCAGCCCAACCATACACTAAACTCGATTCTCTATCTACTTTGTACCAAACTTCAACTAGTTAGTATTTTTACACCCTGTTCATAGGAGTGCTAGAAAAGTGTCAAAAGCTTTCCTACAGTCAAGATATATCAAATCTATTTCTCCCATATCCAGGAGGCATGCTGCTCTGCCACAGAAGGAAGACAAACTGATTCAAAGCGACTCATCTTTGCCAAGTCTCTCTACTGGTTGTTGCTTACCCACCCTCACTTTGTTCCAAATACTTGTCAATTGCTTTTTTCAGTACTTTTCCAGGAATTAATCTGCCTGGCCTGTAGTTCTACACTTTCAACCCCTGATCCCTTTAGAAAAAGGCACTAAGTCGGTCTTTCTTTGGTTTTTCAGGATTTCAGTTATCTTCTATTCATTCTCAAATAAGGTCCCTAATAGCATCAACCCATTTTAGTCATTTGCCTAAACTTTCTATCCGCTGTAAGAGTATTTAGGAAAGGACCCCAAGCTTTAGCCTCTGTCGATGTATGCTAGGCTTGTTCTGCATCTTAGCCCTTGTCTGCTCACAGCTAATCCTGCTCAGTGAAGTAAAAATGGTGCTTAAAACGTCTCTAGCAACATCTGTTGTTAACTTTCTCGTCTTTCTGCCTAACAGACAAGGTCTTTCTTTAGTGATTTCCCTTGCTACTAATATATTTACAGAATGTTTTCTTTCTGCAGCTTTGCCAGCCCTTTCTTGTTTTGTAACCAGTCCTTCTGATAATGTCTCTACACACGAGCGCCACTTTTTTTTCAAGACATGTTCAAAAGCTGACCTAGTACCCCTTTTTTTGCCTGGCTCCTTCAGTTTCTCACTAATGAATAGCTTGTAATTAGGCAGTAGCAATTATGGCTATCTATTCTTCCCAAAGAAACAACTTGTACTTGTGCCCTTACAGCCTGTCTTTAAGAAACCACTACATCTTCTGTCCTCAGACATTGACAAATTCTTTGATTTTGTTAAGTATGTTTTCCAGGCCATTGCTAAATAGCTACTTTCATCCAATTCACCACCCTCCTCCATCCCTTCCTTTCTTTTAGTCAGAAGCAAATACAGAAGACATTCAATAAGAGTTGCTTTCAGCATTGCCCATCAAAAGAAGTGCTGAAATTTTGCTAGTCTTTGCATGTTAAAATACTGTTTTCTGGAAGTTGCCGGAGCAGTTGACGTCCCCCTGAATACTTGGGAACACACATAAATAAGAAATAGCCTGCTTGAGGAATCTAAAGAGAACTAGCATCACTTTTTTTCCTCATTGTACCTTTAGAGGCTTTTCAACACTGCCCAGTGGATTTAGTAAAGACATCTTCAACACACAAAGAATCAATCCTCTCAGCTGTCCTTGTTCTTCTTTTAGTAAAGTATTTATTCAACACTTCTGTCACAAAAATTACTGTCAAATCACTTACTTGACTTGAGTGGCTGACCAGTGATTCTCCTCCTCTGCTCTCTTGAGACCCCACCTGGAGTACTGCATCCAGATCAGGGGTTCCCAGCACATGAAAGACATGGACACCTTAGAGCAGGTCCTGAGAAGGGCCACCAAGATTATCAGAGGGAAGGGACACCTCTCCTATGAAGACAGGCTGAGACAGTTGGATTTGTTCAGCCTGGAGAAGAGAAGACTCCAGGGAGACCTCATCGTGGCTTTTCATTTCTTAAAGGGGGGGAAATAAAGAAGGAAAGAGACTTTCTATCAGGGCCTCTAACAATCAGAAAACAGCAAACAGCTTTAAAATGAAAGAGGGTAAAGTTTATATTGGTCACAAGGAGGACAGCTTCATACAATGTGGGTGGTGAGGCACTGGAACAGGTTGCCCAGAGAAGCTGAGGATGCTCCATCCCTGGAAGTGTTCAAGGTCAGGTTAGATGGGGCCCTGAGCAACCTGGTCTAGTAAAAGACGTCCCTGCCCATGGAAGCGAAGTTGGGCTAGATGATCTTTAAAGGTCTCTTTCAAACCAAAAAAACCTATGATTATGCTAAATAAAGCACAACTTTGATTTACAAGTATACTCATTTCCTCTTATTTCAAATATATCAACCTATCATTTTCACAATTAAAGCAGCATATTCATGTCCTTGATTCCAGGCTGAAACAGGAAGGTATTTGGTCCTTACTACCATCTAGTAAGAATAGCAACACTTAATGTGATATGATGAAAGCAGAGTATCATATTGGGAGACTTCAGCTCACTTCCTTTCAATATAGATCACAAACATCCCATCATATCAGGATGTGACTTTTTTTTGCATTAAATCAGTGACTGTTTCATGGAGCAGCTAATTAGGAAGCCTACAAAAGAAAATGCAATTCTTGATTTAGTCCTAAATATAGAGTGGCTCTTCAGCTACAAGATTTTGAAAACTCTTCCATGCAATAGCTTCCCAGTTGGAGCAACGGAGATGAAAAATAAACCTACAGTTGCATCCAGCTTCAGAGAGTGGAAACGTGAGAAGTAAGGAAGCTTGTTAAGAGAATCTGAAATGGCCAGATAAAGAATTTAAATCTTTGCAGGCACTGTGGAGATTATGATCAGAGATAACCAGAAAGACCAGGCAGGTACATATTTCCTATTAAGTAAAACCCGAGAAAGGAAGAAAGGAAACCAGACTGGTTAGAACAGCAGTGTAGGAGTGAGGTTACCTTCAAAAAAGCTGAAGTCAAATCCAAATAGAAAAACACAGCTCGACAGATCATAAAATATGGCAAATTAAATGTAAAAGCACACCAGGGCAGGCAAAACAAACAAAAGATATGATGAACAACTGGCAGACACTAATGACAAATCTTTTTTCAAGCATATCAGAAACAGGAAACCTGCCAGAAACTCCAGGAGGCAACTCATCATCCAAGTAGTAAGGGAAGACTCAGAAAATAAAGGCATTACAGAAAATACATCAGGCAGATTCACAGCAGTGCTGGTGACAGTACGAGACGCTGGGGAGCCTCTGCAAAGAGCCTTAACAGAAATATGAGCATTGGCACGAATCGAGGATAAATGTTAATGTTTGAGCATGAAACACCAGGAAAAAACCAACAGAAGAGGGAATATAATAATATAATAATATAATAATATAATAATATAATGGCATTTGTGGATGGTACCTAGATTAGCAGGTCAACAAACTGGAGCACATTAGCATGTAGTGTTTCAGGACACTCAAATCTAGAAAAGAAATCTAAAACAAGAGACTGAAACAAATTCGAAATGATTCGAAGGGGTGAGAACAGATGAAGGGATACCCATATGCCTGCCAAACTGAGGGTCCAGAAGTTGCAAAGAGAACTCAGCAGCTCAATTCCCTTGTCTTCCACATCACTGCAAGGAATCCTGGACCAATGGCTTGGATACACAGATCTTGGTGCCTGAACACTAAACTGTGTGGACAGAAATATCTTGGTGATTTTACATACATCAGTGTGAGAGTGTGGAACAAAACCCGTTTTGTATTAAAATAAAATCACTTTTCCCTTCTATAAAGCCTGAGTGAGTTTTGTCACACGCTCTGATGTTGCAACACTATTTCTCAGGATTCCCCTACCAGGACCCCTCTTTGCAGGGGTCTTCATGGATGTGTTTGAAATTGCAATGACTATGAGCAAAACCAGCAGGAACCAACAAAACAAACACTAACAGCTCACTGGGACCAGATGGCACTCAACCCAGGAATCCTAGAGAAACTCAAGCATGAAATTGGTGAATTACTAACACAACGGTGTGTCACTTCTCAATTAAAATTTGGTAGTAGAGGACTCCGTGGTAGAAAAGGTGACAGACTTTTAAGAGACTGTGGGCAAGACATTAAGCCTGAGATTTTTGCCATGTCTACTAACAAAAACGGCAGTGAAGAACGGAATTACGAGCTACCTGGATAAATATAGTCTTGTCGGGAAGAGTCAGCATGGCTTTTGTAACGGAACATCCTGACTCACGTGTGTATGGGAGTTCTAGCCACAAGGCAGCGCAGAAGGCTAATCCAGTTCCTCTACTTCAAGAGACTTTCAACAAAGACCTTCAAGGTCTTAAGGTAATAAAAGAAAAAGGCAAACAACAGAAATTTGCTGGTTTCGGCTGGGATAGAATTAATCTTCTCCATAGTATCCCGTATGGGGCTATGTTTTGGATTTGTGCTGGGAACAGTGCTGATAATGCAGGAATGTTTTAGCTATTGCTGAGCAGTGTTTACACAGAGGCAAGGCCTTTATTGCCTCTCATCCCACCAGCAAGCAGGCTGAGGGTGCACAGGAAGCTGGAAGGGGACACAGGCAGGACAGGTGACTCCAACTGGCGAAAGGGACATTCCCTGCCATATGGTGTCATGCTCAGCATACAAAGCTGGGGGAAGGTTGACAGCAGGCTGCTGCCCAGGGACTGGCTGGGCATCATTCGGTTGGTGGTGAACAACTGATTTTATTTGCATCATTTGTCTTTCTTGGGGCTTATTTTCCTTTTTATTACAATTTACTACCATTGCTACATTTTAATTATTAAACTGCTCCTATCTCAACCCACGAGACTTTTACCCTTCCAATTCTCTTCCCCTATCCTACTGGGAGCCAAGAGCGGGGAGAGTGAGTGAGTTGCTCTGAGGTGTTTAGTTGCTGGCTGAGCTTAAACCAGGACAAGGAAACAAAGATTTTATGAAAAATGAGTGAATAGACTACAAAACAGCAAGTAACATTCAGGGTAGTTAAATCAGGCATACAGGAAAAACAATACAAACTTCATAAAGACAACTGTGAGCTTGAGTAAACAATTACCTGTTAACACCAAGATCTTGAGAGTTGTGATAGACAGATGCATAGAAATATCAGTCCCCTGCTCAGCAGGCAGTTAAAATAGGAAAAAAAAGTGTCAAGAGTCATTAGGAAAGAAATTTCTACAAACAGCTTATAGAATCTCAGAAGGACAAAGAACGCTTTACTCTCCAGCATAAATGAGGCCTGGTGGATGCTCAGAACTGCTTGAAGGAAAGCTTTCAGAAATTTCCTCCAGAAAGGCTGGGTTACCAGAGTACCTTCTCTCATACTCACCACACAAAAATGGGGAATAATCTAGCTTTTAACAGATTTTCCCTCCCAACCTTTCTCTCTTTTGCTACAACCACTGAAACTTCTGAAACTATCAGCAAGACAGTTTCAGAGAAGTATCTGCATTAGCATCATTCCCCAAGTCTTTCCCAGAGCAGACACATTTCATAAGGATTGTTATATTGATCTGTCTGTATGCATTTTCCTATCACAAGATAAACAGTGAAAATAATTACATCAACAGGTTCTGTGCTCTGACAATTGTTTTTTACTGCAGGTTAACAAATGTAATTAGATGTTCATAGGCCAGAAAAACTACCAGAAAATCTCATTATTTTGTTGTCAATTACTCTTTTGAGACACACAGTCAGAATTAATAAAAACTGAAACCACCCTGCTAGTTGTGATTTTTCCTCTGAAAAATAAAACTTCTCCAGTTTTTTTTTATCATAAAAAAGCACAAGACATCCTGTATCTGCATTCTCTTCTGTTATATTCAGTTTTGAGTGGTCTACTCAAAAACATGTCAAAATAGGTTCTATACACATAACAGCAAAAAAAAATATGCAGATTACTTCTGACTAAGTACCTAAATCAAAAAAGTTCCCACAAACTTCCTATGTGACTGTCAAATCAATGTGCCCAAAATTCAAATAGCCACAATAGCCACAAAGCTGGCCCCAACCTTCCTAAGGTAAAAGAAAAAAAAAAAAAGAATAAAAACAAAGATCTTCAATGGTTAATTAAAAAGAGTATACAGATAAAATGCTGTGAACCAGATTTCCCCCCTTTTCTTTTTCTAAAGCATAATATCAAGCAGCTTAGAAGAAAAAAAAAAGCATTACAGATTCTCACATAAAGCTGCAAGAGTTCTGAAGCCACATTTTCAAGACAGACAACAACTACAGCAAAATTAAGGACAGAATTTTTTTTTTTTAATTCCTGGGCAAGCAGCATCCTTGGTTTGCTCTTCTTACCCTGTAAATGTGTCACCTCTGCTGGTGTGGGTGTGCTGACACGGTTGTTACATAACTCCTTCACTCCAAAGTGGGATTAAATTAAAACCCAAACCACAAAACAAAACCCACAGAACAGGAAACCAGCAGTTCTCAGATAGGCTGTGCTCCTCTTAAGAGTTCTATTACAACACTGCCCCTGCAGTGGATTCCCAAGCAGCAGATTCCCAGCCCCTTTCTCTTCCTTTTGCTTCCAGCAGTGTCCAGTGCCAGGCACGTGCTCCAGCACCGTGGTGATGTTCTGCCCTGGCTGTGGCCCTCCACGACGCAAACATTTGCACGGACTCTGGTAACCTCAAGCTCCACTCCACAAAGGAACAATCCTCTCTTGCAGGTCCTGCTCATCTCACCTTATAAAAGATCATAAGTCATGCCTTAGAAATGCCTGTGTTTTTTCACTATTACAACAGTTTAGACAGTCTTAAAGACATGAAGATACAAATATCTGAAGTGAGGCAAATGAATCTCACCTGAAGACACAAGCTCACGGCCATGCAAGGCTCCTTCCCTTCCTATTCAGGGCCAGGCTGCCTTAGCCCCTGGTTGCACTCTCCTTAGGTCTCCAACACATGTAAGTTCTCAGCCTACAGATCCTGACAGCTGAATTTAAATTCTTAATGATCTCCTTGATGAATACACACATACATAACTTCATAGAAATTCCAGGTCATTAGCCATCACAAAGAATCAAGTCCCAAAGAGAAGCATAAACGCAGAACCTTACCTGGGGTTTTGCTGCTTTTGAGCCAACAGTATCTAGCCACTATCCCATGCTTTGGAGTACTTTAAAAATTGGAGTACTTTAAAAAACACATAGGACTTTGTCAAGGATTTAAGAAAGCAAGGGAATTCAAATAGAAAGGGACTTTTCTTTTTTGCAATAGAAAAAGACAAGTCCAGTAACAAGAGGGGAAAACTACCTCCAAACAAAATAGAAATACTCCTTTCCTGGGTGAACGTGGGTGCTTCCAACCAGCTGGATCCTTTCAAGCATCAGCAAGAAAGAAATCCTATCCTAAACAAAGGGGCAGAATTGTACTGTCTCCTTATGAAGACTCAGTAATCCAACAGATACTGAGGTTTACCTAGCTCTATACTCATGAAGTAAAATCCAATGCTATCCAATTTCCACCTTTTGTTCCTTTTCATGTCTTTCTTGTCTCAGTCAAACATCATTACAGAGCTGTAACTTCTCAACTCCCTCTCATTCACTACTATTAGTCTTTGAGAAAGCGAAACAATGGAGGCGTTGAGAGAAACTATTCCTGAACTTCACTGTTTCACCATTAACTGATCCTTTCCTCCCATCTGTCAAGACCATAAACACCATTTTCCACTGCAGCACTTACTTTGTAGATAAGCTTTTTCTGCTGCCTCTAATTCAGAGGATCCTTTTTCTTGACCCTCTGATACAGTAAACAATACCACCCATTGCCACTTCAGTTTTCACCTTTCTGATCTAAAAAACATCAATCTTCAAAACAGAATTGTGAATTCTATTCCAAAGGTCAGAAAGAGTAGCAGCACCTTGGTTAATTCCTGGTCTGAACAGTCCTTTCCCTTCTGCCCCGGACTGCAGGAGCTAGCCTCTTGCAGCAAGGTGTGAGGCTGTGCCAAAAGCACGTCAATTAAATGCCAAAGTTACTCAGTGCCACATCGTCAACGCCTTTGCTTTTACAGCTGTAAAGAGAACTCTTCTTTCAACTTCAACACAGATACATTTTCTACATTTTTGCAGATACCGTAGGTACTGCTGAGGTTTCAGAGTACAAACTGGTGATATTACAGAACAGACACAATATTACATCCTGAACAATTTGCTAAGGGCTATGCCTCAGTGCTACAGAAGTACAGCAAGTGGAAACAGCAAAATCACTCTGCATTACTAGGAATGGCTTGTCTCATTTAAGAATTAGAAGATCAGCATGGGATCTAGTTTCAACATTTCCCCCCTCTTTATGTTTCAATATGACATATACAGACAGCGAGGAGCAGAAATCCCTACAGTTTGCTAGCTCAGGTATCTCTCCACAAAGGCAGCAGTCACTGGAGCTCTGTATTAAAATGCTCCTGACGCAGAAGGGCAGCTGCTAATGGGACGAGCAGATGTACCAGCCTTCTGCCAGCTGGTACAGAGAGAGAGCAGAAACCCTGAGAGCTGGTCTGCCACAGCTGTGCCAATGCCCTTTACTCCATGAGTTTCTGCTCCAAAGGAAAAGGGGGTTTTCCACGACAGCAGAACAGCATGTAGCATTCACGAAGTAGTAGTTCAAAAAAACTGCCTGAAAATTTACTCTCCTCTGATATATATCTAAGTAACTGAGTCTCATTAATTCATTTCCCCACCTAAACAATATTATTACCTGAAATCAAATGGGAATCATCCTTGTCTAGGAAACATCAAAGCCTAGCACCACGTTTTGGGCCCTAATACAATATTTTTTATGACCTCCTTAAAAAGACTGTGTTGAAAAATGAGTTTACTGGAAAATGGAAGTAAGAGCTTCTATCTTGTAAGAACTTTTTCTGACCATCATATATGGCACCTGCAGACCTATGCAGTCATCTGTATTGTAACTTATCCCTGGCTGATGAGGCTCCAAGCTGTGCTCCAGCCATTCCATTCTCTGGTTCTGTGTTTACTGGTCCTGCTAACTTAAATTTCAATTACACCAAAATACACACAATGCATTTTTCAGTCTCCTATGTTAACAACAGAGGGATGATTTCTATCTGGCCTTTAAATCTCAATGTGTTGCAGTAACAGTCAGAGGTGATCAAGTGGGATAAAAGGTAAATAACGAAAGCAAACTTTCACGTGAAGCCCTGACAGTGTATGCCTTCAGTTACTTGTGACTTGAAGCACACCACACTGATCCTGCCATCGGCCAGCTCTGCTGCCCAAGGCAGGCACTCGCTTTCCCGTCTAAACAGAAAGAACTATTCCAATGGGCTGCAAACTCCCTGAACTTTAAGCACCACTAAATGCACTCGAGTTAAGGACTTTCCTCGAGGCATTTCTGTCAGGTCATAGAAGACACGTGCTCCTTGTTTACCACAAACACAGCTTTATCTAGAGACAAGGTCACAACTATGCCCACCTTCATGTTACTTGCCTGCCACCAAAACACCATCTACTCAGAGTAAGGTTATTTGCTACTCCAGTACGATGTTTTACCTAGTACATGATCTCCATTTCAGAAGCTGAAAAGGTCACTCAGCAAAGAGAGGTTGCTGAATTGCCTTTATTTGGTTTGGTCATACAAGCAGTGTCTCTAAATTTAAGTCCTCCCCCCCGAGGCATACAGTGGCAAAGAGATAAATAAGCTGAGAATTTTTGAAGGCTGATGAAAGGAAACCAAGAAGCTTCTACATAGAAGGCAAACCCCACATGACTTCACCGTACACTGAGCATTACCAATCACATGGGAACTCTCTCCTTAGAAGCTGTGGTTGAAGGGAGTGGAGCTGGAGGCACATCTCCTCCCCAGCAGGCACAGTATGCTTGCTCCCCATACACAGAGGTGAGGTGTTACATACCACTGTGATTACATAGTGGTATGTAATGCACCATCAGGGCTAAGAGATCAATTAACATCCTATTCTGACCAGAACCCTGTCCTTCCCCCTGCCTTTTCTGCCCTTTGTTTCCCCTTCTTATATAGAACAACGGTATTAACTCATTTCTAGAAATGGAAATGTTCTTCTCCAAAACTCGGCAAGGAATGATACATCTAGAGTAAAACTCCCCATGCTATGTAGCAGTCTGACATCACCTTGATGTGGGAAGCTTCATTAACTGCAGCTCTGACATGAAAAGGAAAAAACTTCAATGCTCATTTCCATAAGTTCTTATAATTTCACAATCTGGAGCACAGACTCACCATTTGGTTAGGAATCTCCAGCCAAGTTCATGACTTCAGAAATTCTTGTGAAAAGCCTCTTAAATCTGAGCAAATGAACACAACTCAAATGTGTCCAGCAGATACCTGCTATGAGGTGTTTTCACAAACTGCAGCCAGCACACATTCATGCTGCTCTCATGTGGCCAGTCACAAACTAGCCTTCCACCTCTGGCCAGCTGTAGCACTTTCTCCCCACCCCCCATTTTGTACTGGGATTACTGGAGTTGGGATCCCAGTCAGCTACCTCTGAGTCCTGGTGCTGGCTCGAAAGAGGCAAAGTGAAACACAACTGCATCTTTTGGCAGCAGTGCTAACAGAACCTCAGCCAAACAGGAAACTGCTTTCTAGGATGCTGCTCTGCGCTGACAGCAAAGCTCTGGAGATTTGATCTGGATGAAACATGTTAATTATACCACGTGAACTTGAGCTGGTAATAAAAAAATCCCATCTCTCTATGATACTACACATCATCATCTTAAAAATTACTCTGAGTTTCAGGCAAATGTCTACTATATTTGTAATGATCACCACACCTGCTCAGAGACGGAGAAAAATCGGAAAAAAGCTAATTAAAGATAAGCACAAAAATAAGAATAAACTGAAGAGCCACAAGAATAGCATGAAGAGAGAGATGCAATAATCATTTTATGCTCCAGATTTAAAAACCTAACCAACAAATAGCTACTCCAAGAGACTTCTTTGAAACACTTTGGACAGTGCTATGCCAGGAGGTCATATTAAAATAAAAAAGGTCTATTTTACACATATTTGACTTCGATAACAAATACCAGAAACTCATTTATCTACAAGTCAAATCTGCACTGAATATGAGCCTTGCGGGCTCATCAGTTTCGGTATATCCACCTACTTAGGGAAGTAATCCTTCAACTCTTGTTCCCCACTGCTGGATGCTCCTCTCTCCCCCAAATCACTTTGCCAGGAAAGAATCATTGTCTACAAAGACTGATGACAGAGTAGAAGAGGACTTCAACCTTTAATGTGTCTCCTGTTATTGGGCTGCCATCTTCCATCTGTTTACAACACCCTATTTTCCATGAACTTTCTTTTGCAAACACCATACTTATAGGATCCTTTCTTATTATCCTTGATTTCCATATTAAAAAAAAGTTTCTCCAGCAAACCAGTCTGAAAATGGCCCAGTGATGTGTCAAATTGTTAAATAATAAGGGTTAGGGATGGATTATGAATCTTAATGTACAGTGAAAAAAATTAAAAAGTGATTCATTGCCTAAGACAACGTCTAACTTCTAAGTTACATGCTAAGGCAGTTTGTGTAGTAGAGAGTATGCAGTGCCCATTCATGCTTGACTTGAGGCTCTGGAGAAAGGCTGGGATGGTACACAGCAGAGCAGAGAAGCTGAGCTGTAGGACAGAAGACTTCAGATTATTCCGAGAATTGCTTGGTAGAAACCAATGGAAGCCACCACGAATTCAAGCATCTACCCTAGATCTCTTTGTATTAAGCAGCTTCTGCTGCTCAGCCTATAAGTTGTTTTTTTTTAAAAATCTCTTATTTCTATTTTACTATGTTGCTGCTAAGATCAGGAATCCTTTGTTACGGTGACAACACTAAGCAGGCCGTTAGAGAGTCCCCAGCCCTATTACAAAAACAGTGCGATGCACATACATTCAGAATATTTGAACCAGAGCTAGGAACTGAACTGAAACTCCAAGGCCAGTCAACTTTTCTACTGACTTTCCTTACTTCCTCCTCTGAAGGAAGTCTTTACATGGCTCATTGAAACAACCATTTGACAATCACTTTTGAGACTTGCAGACCCTGAACCTTGCCTAGTTTCCCTGTGAAGTACATCCTGAAAAAAACCTCATCATATAGTTCTCAAACTGTGTCTGGTTTTACTTATACGTACTTAGCACTTGCTATTACCTGTCTGAGCATTAGAGCTGAGTTTAAAAGAACGAACCAGCAAAGTTTGTGATCCTTTTGGCAAAGACAAACAGTTTAAAAGGTACTTAGGCAGCTAATGATGCTGTTAAGCACCTAATAAGGCTTTCAGATTAATGCTAGCTGCAGGCAGCTAAGTACTCATAAACATCTTTTATAATCTTGCCAAGAGTGTAGAGGTGTTTCTGAAAAGTAGCTACAGGAGTCCCACAAATTCCACACTTCCTCGCAGAAGAGAAGCCTCACAATTAGTTTACAGGCCACTAACTAGAAGACTCGATGTCTCCTGCATTTGCCACCAAATCTCTTTCCATTGTCTTGCCTGATTAGCGTTTACTTCTGGTGCACCCTAAAGTTATCATTTAAAAGACCTCTGTAATCACCAGTATTTTTTTTCTGGCTGGACACCAACTTTCTTGTTCTAGAGCAAAATTTTAGAAAAGTCCTAGGAACAGGGGATAAACTCGGAAACAAAGTCAAAAGCTAATAATATTTGGAGATGAGGGACAAAGAAAGCTCCTAAGACTGCAAACTGCTGTATGAAGTGAAATTGCATCAAGGAGTAATGTACCAGCAAGAGACAAGAGAACACACCGTGCTTATTACACACATTTTAAACTCTACTGCAGGCCCACATGTTCTCACTTACAATTGTTTCAAGGCACTGTAGTATTACATACGGTTTTCATTTTTAGACTGCACATGCATGATGCTTTGTTTTTCATACCAAAATCCTAGCTTGCACTTGGGGGAATCTAACTCCTTTCCAATGCAAAATTTTAATCAGGAATCATGCAATATTTGGTAATTTCCCCAAAGCGCCTGCTTCTGATCTCAGGCAATTATGCAATACTTGTTCAATTTAGATTTCAGCAGACAGTGAGCAGTACCCGGGAACTATTAGCTATTCCCAGCTGAAAGTCTGGAAGAGCATCTGGTGGGGTAAAAAAAGGCAGGGGGTGAAGGGAATGACAGGGAAAGGAAGTGAAAGTTTCATATTTTTTTATTTTTAAAAAAAAGCACACCACTTTGCAAGCTGATCATGATCATTTGATCTTTCGTTTTCAAGTGCCTGAGATAAAAGAGATTTATATCATTATTAGTTTGAATGCTGAGAAAGTAGCCATGCTAAAATAAACAGCTTCTTATCCTGGAGTTGTACGCGAGGACCAATACAACAGAAGACATTATACATTAATATATAGCACACACACTTTATTCAGTACAAATATTTTTTTCTGACAAAAAGCCCACAACCAAGATTAAAAGGTTGTCTAAAATATCACATAAGACTTAGAAGACCTAACTACAAGAGACCACCACTGTTCTGCAATATGGCCAAGATCAGCAGGATGTGGAAAGTTGTCAGTTTTCAGCTAGATCCTTTAGTTCTCCATGTACCTGCCAAATAATGATTCACAGCAGAAGAATTCTCAAAATGTTGTACAGCGATCACGAGAAAGCAACCAAGAGAAGCATTATGGTTTGATGCATAGATCAAAGGCAAATCAAGGATGAGTTTTTGTAGAGATCTTCCCTAGGTAAAACAACTGATTGATTTAATGTAGAACCATGATGACTAACACTCAGCACACAAAGTAACAGATTAAAATGTTTCCCCCTTTCTAGTGTCAGCAACCAAGAAACTGTAAACCAACTAAGTCAGAGCAATCCAACTCAAACTCTAAAGTTATACACATAACCCATTTAATTCAACTCACAAAATACCTTCTAGGGATGACTACCCCAAACACCAGAGGCAGCTGCAGACACCTTGTCAAGGGACATCCAGCTGGCTCAAAACATCCAACCATTCACAGCCCTTCCACACTGGGCTTCTTGGCCTGAGCCAACACCAGCCTTCCAAAGCTGTCATTTGCTGATGGTGAACAGAATCTGAAACTCATCCCTCCAAAGAACTGTCTGCAGCTGGCTGCAGCTCTTTCAGCTGTGCTTATTAAGATGCAGAAGCAGACACACCTAAGAAGGCTGCCCAGCATAGCCCCTAGGAGTATAAGCTGCTGCTTATAAACTTCAGCAAACCCAGCCAGTGTACCAGTCTAGCTTCCTCTTCAAATTTGAAAGCACCATTAAAAAAAATCCATCAACGTCAGAAACAAGGGGCAATGAGAAAAGGGAGCATTTTGTCTGAAAAACTCATTTCTTGCAAGACTCCCTCTTGAAGACAACTGTGAATAATAAATACAATTTCACTTTCAAAACACAGGATGGGCTCTTGCCACTGCTGTGAAAATACAGCCAATACTGTGTACATTCAAAAGAAAACAAGTATCTCTGAAGTCTGGTGATTACTGCAACCCTCCTCTGCTCCCTTTCAAAGGGGGCACAAAAACCGTCAATATCATCTGTTGATCCCTCAGCCAAAGCAGCAGGTTTGTGGGCAATCTAGAAGTTCCAGACTGAGTGATTAAACACAGTGTTATGATACCCTACCCTGGAGCTTTTCCCCATATATGCACTTTAATAAGCCCTGGAGGTTGAATCAAACTCGACTTCATACCTCTAAGCCAACTTCGAGCCCTAGGAAGCATATTCTCCTTGTGTGTGTTTTAATTGTCACTACTATTAGATGTAGCTTTTGTGACTAATGAGCCAAAGCCATTAAGGTCTCGCAATGAATATATAAAAAAAGGAAGTCCCAAAGGCAAAAATTGCACAAGTTTATATTACAGAAATAAATTCATGTCCTCCTGCTCCTTATGTCGCCAAGGGTATCACAATTTCTGTTAACCAGATTAAGAGGTACAGCTTAATGCAACCAAATATTAGTTGCTGTTTAAAATGGTAGGAAAAATGAGCAGTAGGTAAGAAGGTACATCAATATCATTATATGATAGTTAAAAACAGCAAGACCAGCACTCACCCATATGCATTCATTGGAAAGGTTTGGTTTAAGGAGCTAATAGAAGGTCCTTATATGTAGAATACTAAAGTTCACCACACCTCTGCAGACAAGGTAGCACACAGAACAGAACAGACAAAGGAAAAAATATTCTAAAATATAAATCTAAAGATGGTTCATGAGATTTTCATCAACTCATGGAGAAACGTGGGCAAAACAGTTTCCTCAAAACCCAAACATCTGAGGAGCCAGGCAGTGACTAAAGAAAGTATGAGTCCCTTTTCAGGAGCTGAACAAAACAGGTAGTTTTTGGTGCCATTTTTTGTATAATATTGTAAACGCAATATCATATCCCTATTTTTTTTTCTAACACAAGGCTTGATTGGACCAATCATTCAAGGCTAAAAAGTGTCAACAACCTGTTAAGAGTATAGACTCTGCCATATCACACAGCTGATGTCAATGTCTATTAAATCAACAGCAGTATTTTATGAGAGTAACTTTCTTTAATGGTGCATTATTTAGATCTCTAGACAGCAAGTACTGACAACTTACTAAATGAAAATCCAGTCACCTGCTGTTTTTTATTGGTATTTCAGAAGTCTCAATTCTGCTGTAACATTCTTCTGAATTACCCTCATGGGGAAATCTACCCAAAGAGATTTCTAGGAAGTTATTTACTTGCTCAGATGAATGCCTTTCTTAATGCAGTATTAGTATGCTTACAGAATTTTCTCACCGCTCAGCTCCAACACATGGCACAGACTGCAGCAAAGCTCTAGTTTTTTGAATTTTAAGATGTGCTGTGAAATAGTCATGGTTACATTCAGTGTGTCTTTTTCTCTCCAGATACTTTGGAGGCAGTGTGAAAAAGAGACTGGTTCTTACCTCAGACTGGAATGACTGTAAGCTTCATTAGGTAGCACTAACACCTTAAAACCATCACTCAGTTCCTTCCTATGAGACTGAATTATTAGAAAACTGGACTATTGAACAGAGGCACTCTCCAACTCTAGATCAAAACAAGAAGAACACTTTGATGGTACCAAAAGCTGGGAGGAGCCAACAGGATAGGGCTGGCTGATGCAGCTTTTGTGCTGAGAGCTGCAGAGCCACAGCCAGGCCAGGAAGCACATCCTGCCAATGTGAGCACACCAGACAACACCAGCAAGTTACAAAGCAGCCCCATCTCATGTGAACAGCACCAAACTGGGCATTTTTTTGCCATTCAAGCCCTCTTCTAGAATAAATTCATCTGGGCTATTACAGACCTAGCAAAAATAAGGACTTCTTTAGAAATTGATATTCATGTGTGTATTCAGTAGTTTGTTCGATTTTGGCAGGGTAAGCAATAACGAGAGATGGAATATAGGACATGCATTTTACATAAAACATTTGTGTGGATTTGTTGTATCAAATCAGGTTTTTAAAGACTGTTATGTAAGAGGAGGAATAAAAAAAAATCTACAGTTCAGCCAGGTTCTGTACAATCTGCATGACTGATCTTGTTTACATAAAGATCTAATAATAATTCAGAAAGCAGCACTGAATTGTATTGTAATGTCATTTGCTGTCTTGCAAATGGTATTTATAACAAACATCCTTATTTAATAAATATTTAAACAGTGATCACTGACTCTTCAATCAACCTGTCTGGTTGGAGATTACAACATCAGAGCATCCCCTTAAGTCTACAGCTCAAGTGCTGCCCTGCATCTGGTTCAAAAGGACAAGTTTAGGTCAAATACTTAATCCTGTTGCCTGGATTTTATCAGTCCGTGCTATAACTTCTACATTAAGTATGTTTTAGTATCTAATTGATTCATATAAATTTTAGGTAAATCATGCCTCAAGTGACTTGTAAAGCTATTTGGGCAACTGCAAATTATTGTAAGTACATTATCCAGAAAGAGAATTTAATGTTCCCCACTTAATAATACCCAAATGGTTTTTAAAGAACATTGTAGGGCTTGTATCATGAAATTAAGTATCTAAAAGAGAGAGCAAGCACAAAGAACAGGCTGCTATTTATGGCATTCATTAAAAGATAGGCAACTTCCTCCTTTATATTCCAGTGCATTCTTCTCTATTCAAAGCCTTCAGATTACAGCAAACTGGGAGCAAAAGGTGGTTGAGGGCTCTGTTTTGCCCTATGAAATACCACCATTACACCCACTGCTTTATTCCCAACTTGCAAAATGTAGTTGGTTTGCTTAAGGTGCAATACCATACCTGAAATCTGGTATCTAGCTTTTCAAACAGATTATTCATTTAAGTCAAGTTATTGCTCACTCTGATTTCCAGTATTTTATCTGTGCTCATGGCTCTATAACTTACCTGACAAACATCCTCACTACGAAACAACAGATTGTTTTTATTACAACAGCACAGGAAAGGTTTGAGCACTTCTGCACCTATATTAGAAACTAAAAAAAAAAATTAAAATCAGTAATAATGGTGATAACAGAAATCAGAGATAAAACTGCACTTCACTTACTAATCCACCAAGCTGAGAGGACCATGCAGAGGCACCAACTTGGCTTCAGAGACTTAATTCCAGTTTTGCAAAGCCAAAGCATTTCTACACTAAGCTAAATCAAGTCCAGAAGAACTCTTGAGCATTAGCCTGCAGGCATGCCAGCTCACATAAGGAGGGCTAGTATTGTGTGGCAAAGGACTTTTTGAAGTGTCCAAAAACTAGAAAGTAATCATGGTGCTTTTTGGCAGCACTCGCCTTAAGAGGCTGTACCTTGCTCAGTACTTGGGAAAGCGAAGTGGCCACAGGTAACATTGCTTTTCGCCTAACCTACAGAACCAGACGTGCTATCAAATTTCTAACTGCTCAGCTTTTTCTTGTACTTTGTCAGCTGCCTTGAAATTCCAGACTCCCCCTGACGTTTTAACTAAAAAGGAAAACAACTGTTCTTGGCCTCTTTTCTTAAACACCTGTGGATAGACAATGCTATGCAACAGCGTTTCTCCTTCACCAGAGTATCTACATTCCTGCACATAACAAACTACGTTGTACTACCCTACTCAACTCTCTCTCCTTACAGCTATTCCAAAAACTGATTGACTCAAACCCCAGCAAATAGTAGCACTCATGTAACACTGTACAGTCCTTCATTAGGGAATCAGTGAGAGGAGGCAGACTAAATCTGAGCTGTAGATTCTATCCTAAGATCATAAGACCCCATTTCTGTATCTACACCAGTCTCCAAGGAAGTGTCCAATTCTCTCACTCTTCAACAGAACAGGGTTCATTAGTATGTCTATGTGTGATGAGCAATATTTTTTCCTGATTAACACTTACAAAACTAAAAGGCAAATGAATATTCTCATTTGCAAATATTTGTATTATTTTTTAACAAATTCCAAATGAATTCTTCAGTTACTTTGAGACCATGCACTCAGAAATTCACAGCCATAGAAATGACAGCTGGAAGGCAGCCTCAAAAATAAAATTTTACACTAATGCAGAATCATGACTCACAGTATGATCCCTCTGTCTGCATTCAAGTTAGAGAACTGATGACAGGTGTCAGTTTGTTCTTCTTAAAAGAAAGATCAGATGGGAATCCAGATTGTAGTCCTACCAGCGGTCAAATAAGGAAAAAACTTCTAGAGCTCCAGAGGGCCCAGGGAGCCATGTGTCCAGGAGTTATTCTTATACTGCTCACTTTCAATCCTCTCTTTGCTGGGATATGTAGAAGGAGAACATTTACTTGCTGACTACGAGCCACAGAATTGGGATTTATTGTAAAAACAATTAATTTTTTAACCAGAGAATCACAGGATTTACTATATAGCCAGCTAAACTGTTCTCAAAACATGCACTTTCCAATGCTTTATGTCTATGTAACTATTACATCTTTCCACAGGAATTCTGTAGCTGTGTATAACAGGAGGCTTGTGATGGCTTAATTACAATAAAGAAGCCAACACCTTGATTACACTTTAAAAAAATAAAGTTCTAACAGTCAATATGGAGACCATACTCCATGGAATATCAAGCTTTTGCTTCCACTGCCTATTAGTGCCAAGAATGAAATCACTCCATAGCAGTGTCCCTGCCCTTTGTGCAGCAGAAGCTGTTTCTTGGCAACCAGTGCAGACAACTGAGTTGCCACGGAAACTGGAGAGACTAATTTATAAAAAGTCTGAAACAAAGCAACTATAAAGGCAAACCTAAATAGGGTGGGTTTATTCCATATTACTTCCTACAGCGTTCCCACCATTAAAAGAATCAGAAATGAAAATACTAAGTCATTAGTGGCAATTTTCATTATTTCTGTAAAACTGGACTTCCAAAGAGTTTCATTGCATCAGTAGCCTCTTTCTCCCTTTGGTTCAAGCTGGCAAATACACCTGAAGATTTATAGTGCAGTTGAAGAGGAATGCTTTCCATGTCAGCCAGTGTCTTCTCTTTCAGGGAAGAGGAAGGCTGATGGAAAATGGCACAGAACAGTTGAGGAGTGTGCCCAGAATATCTGCAAGCTGGATAAAACAAGTGTTAACACAGTGAAAAGGCAGAACAATGCCATACATCATAGCTCACTTGAGCTAAGAAATATACATTCAAGTTTCTCATTCATTTACAAATACTAGTAGTAGAAAATATTTTCTCTTCTTTAGTAATTAGAGACATGCCAGAGATGGCCATCTCCTGAATACATTCTAACCACAGTCACATTTTCTGTATGTGCACATGTGGAGAGCACACTCAAGGCATACATTTTTAGTAATGAACAAGGTGGGGAAAACCCAACCACATGCTGCTATTCCCAGGAAAGGAAACCAATATGACAAGAAGTTCTCTCTTCAAAGAGAAAACTAGTTCGTTCAGCTGCCTGGCCAGGCAACTTAACTCCCCAGAATGATACATTCCAGAGAAAGAGATGAAGACAGCCTACATACATTTACTCAGAGACATCAACTCACTGATGGCAGGTTCCCACCAAGGGGCACGGGATGGATTCTCCTCCTGCCATGTTAACCTCAGCCCTCTCCAATTCACCATGACATCTCCCCAGAGTTCAGGTTAGGCAGCAACTATTTGTTTACTGACCATCTGACTGCTGCCAAACACAGCACCAGTGACAGAAGCCCTAGCTGCCTCACCTCCTCGAGGGGAAAAGTCTGCTTGCAGCACTGAGGGCATCAACCCAAGTCTATTTTACTCAGCCATAAAATTCCTCAAAGTGATTGGAACAGCTTGAAAATCTCTATTGCTCTTTCAAGTTTGACTTAAGCAGACTCATAGGTACAAAACATAATAGGTGAGGACTGAAATAAATAGTCCATAGACTGTTTCCATAGGAAACTAGACCAGAACCTCAGGAGTTTAAAAGAAAATGCATCCTCTTAATGCCTTCTGCAAATCAAAAGCCAGTCACACAACTGCACTCATGCTCAGCTATTCAATGAACTGTGAAAGCCAGTGTTATCAGTGGTGATTATCAGCAAGATTGTCAGGTGTGTAAAACCCAGTGGAGCTAAAAGAAAGGAGCTGCTCTGGAGAAATGCTGCACACCAATCAGCTATTGTAAATTATAAACTAAAAGAAAAACGCATCCCAACTGCACAAGTCCCTGAGTTCTCTTAGTTTAACACCTTATTATTACGTGAACAAAGAACTTCTGCACAGATTCCATTAATCTTCATGGAATAGTGAAGTAATTTTTCAGCTATAAGGTCTTGGAAGATGTTTCTCTAGCATATGATATTACACACCAACAGCCTATTTCCCAACACAGACAGGCTCACCCTAAGAACCTGAAAAACACTACTACACACAGCTTCTGCAGAGCGTTAAAAGTAGAGGATAAAATTTAATTTTTATAACTTGAAGGGCTGGTGTACCAAATATTGTCTGTGAAGTTCTCTCTACCACAGTGCTCTAACAGAGCTACCATAACTTTTGAGTTACCCTTAGAGAAACCCAGAAATATCAAACAAGACACAAAGAATTTGAATTCTTTTAACCAGACACTGAACAGACCAAATTCTCTTGACAGAAGTGCAAGACAGCTGGATGAGTTTCTCACACATCTCAGAAGTGACTTTATACTTCAATTGCTTGTCTATTCTGATGCCTTCAAAGAGTCAGAGGCACTGTCACCTTAGCAAAGAGCCAAAGAAGGTGGGTAGCATACATTTTTGCTCTTTATAACCTGTGTCCTAAAGTGTAAGAAGTTTTTATTAGCCTGTGGGCTGTTAACTTTATTCACTGAAGTACATCATGGCACATTCTCTGCTCTTTGAAGAGGTAGGTAAAGACGTTTATATATCTCTCTGTTATGTTTATATAACTCTCTGTTATGCAGTCCTAATTTTTTTCTGCTAAAGCCATAGCCTGGTAGTAAGTCATCTTGAACTTCCCATCATCTCACAAAGCCAGTCAATAAAATTGCACCTGGATATCTGACAACATTATACTCTGAAGACATTTTCCAAACAGTGAGTGAAAAATCCATTCTTTACCACCTACATTAATTCAGTTTACCCAGAGAAAAGGCTGCATCTCCAATTTTTCATCAAATTATTAACTTATTGGAAGAAGGCAGCTGTTGTGATAAACGCAGTTTACTGCTTATTTTGACAACCTCATTCCCAATTCTAAGACATCCAATGGACTAAGGATCCTTTCTCATTCTGAAACATTTTGGCCAACATCCAGGTGAACATGATCCTGCAAGTGTGCCCAGGTAGCCAAGAAAGCCAATGGCATCCTGGCCTGTATCAGCAATAGTGTGGCCAGCAGCGATTGTCCCCCTGTACCCAGCACTGGTGAGGACACACCCCAAGTTCTGTTTTCAGTTCTGGGCCCCTCACTACAAGAAGGACACTGAGGTGCTGGAGCATGTCCGGAGAAGGGAAACAGAGCTGGGGAAGGGTCTGGAGCACAAGCCTTATGAGGAGCAGCTGAGGGAGCTGGGGGTGTTTAGCCTGGAGAAAAGGAGGCTCACAGGAGACCTTATCGCCTCCACAACTGCTGGAAAAAAGGTTGCAGCCACGTGGTGGTCTTTCTCCCAGGTAAAAAGTCTCCCCCAGTCTATTCTCCCAGGTAACAAATGATAGGATTAGAGGAAATGGCTTCAAGTTGCATCAGTGGAGGTTTCAATTGGATATTAGGAAAAAATCCTTCACAGAAAAGGTTGTCAAGCATTGGAACAGTCTGACCAGGGGACTGGTGGAATCACCATCCCTGAAGGAATTTAAAAGAGAGTCAGGGACATTGGTTAAGTGGTAGACCTGGCAGTGCCGGATTAATTGTTGAACTCAGTGATTTTAAAAGGCTTTTCCAACCCAAATGATTCTATGATTCTATAAGTAGTAACAAACACTAGCCCAGTCTCTCTGAAAATGAGGACTTTCGGATTTTCATATGAGAGCAACACACTTCTGTATCTCTAGAGACCAGCAGCAATGGCAAAATAGTGAGTGTGTTGGTGACAATTTTTTCCACAGCCTGAAAAGATTTTAACAAATATTTTAAGCAAGTAGCAGATTGTTTGCTTTTGTAAGTGACAGAGCAAGATCAGGGAAGAACCAATCCAAACTTTCCATTAACCTTTTCCTCTCCAAAGACAGTTGTACATGCAATGCCATATATGAAACTATTTCCTTATAAAGCCATCTGTCACAGTTAAAGGACTAGTCCAGATGGGCTTTGCTCAGTATTAGTTCCCAGATGAACCAAACTTCACAAATCTGAGGGAAATCTGAGCCATAACAACAAGACGTAGGGAGAAGATGGAGGGTGAAAATCCACATGAAACAAGTAATTGGGATAGCACAGAGTTTTCTCCACAGACAACACCAACCGGAAGAAACAAGCAAAAAAAAAATTCAGAAAAAAATTCTACCTCCCTATTTGTTCTCAAGAGAACCGATGTGCATGTTGGATTGTGGGTGTATGTGTACATAAGCACACAAAAGAGCTCCAACCTGCCCTTCCCACATGAGTAGCACAGATTGATGCAGACATCTCAAAAAAATGAAACCTGAACTACACAAGGCACATAAAAAAAATTAAAAATCTCTTTTTGGGGTAGATCAATTGTATCTTTGTTCAGGACACAACTTTACATTTATTGGGGGAAGGAAAGAAAAACCTCAAGCCAACCTTCTCTTTGCTTCCCTGGCCCTTCCCTACAGGATAACATCTTCTGTGTAGGAAGGGTGAAAAGTAGGAAGAGTACAGTTTGCTCAGCTGTTTTGCAGTGTTGGCAAGTAGTTTATGGTCTTGCTTCTCCTCTATATGACAATTAAGAAGCAAGTGAATGATGTCTCAAGAAATTTTTCACAAAAATTTTATGAATGAGAGTAATACCAAAAAAGCCTGGTTAATTTAGTTGACTATTCTACTGCAGGATGTGTCACAATACCTGACACTTGTTAGCATTAGCCAGTTGACTCAGAATGGAATTATTCACAGCACTTACATCTTTTCTGAGAAAGGAAGGCTGAGAACATGAAGCCTACAGAATATTTTAAAGTCGTGCAGAACATAGCTGCCTAAGGGGAAGAAGAACTCAAATTATGGCTCTGCTAACAAGACAAAACAAAGTTGGACTACCAAGCCTTTTGTCTGCTAATTTTTTTATTTGATAAGCCCTTACTTAGCTTCAGCTACAGCTTTGCCAAAGTCACTTCTGATATGTCATAAATACTTGGATATATCACAGCTTATGTTGATGGCAGATGACTCTCTAAATTACTTGTTATGTTTTTGGAAATGACAGAGCATCTACCCTTCTAGGGTCTCAAGTCCTTCCTCTCTTCCTTCTATGGCATGCATTACTTGGGATCTGCCAGGAGACAGATGCTTCTCCCCCTGCAGGGACTACCAATAACTCTTCTACTCCCAGGGCTCCTGTGAGTTTCACAGAATTGTAAATTGGTTCCTTTTCCTGACCCACATTTAACAGAAATTCCTGTGTAGAAGACAAGACATCTTTTCATGTCTCTTCAGTAGCCCTGTGCCGCTTTCTACAATCTTTTCTCTCCTTACTCTTCCTCTGTGCTGTATTTAGCTTCACTGTTGCAGTCTCCTAGCATCATCCACGACAACTTCATATTGTCCTCTCAATTTCTGTCTATTATCTCCCCTCACAGAGGGCAATTATCTAGTCTCATTCTCAACCTCATGTCCACTATTTAGTAATCAGCATACCTTTCTCTACATCCCTATTTCTAAGTGATTGAGATTAAATACTAATTTAGAAAGGAATTATGTACACCTCGCTAAAGGTAAAATGTCTTGGTCTTATTTTGCATAAGCGTCCCATTTATCTGTTATCCATCATTTTCTGCCCAACATTGATAAGGACTGCAAAGGTGGAGAAGTGGAATCTTAGTTCTTTCTAATGCAACACACACCCACTGCACCTTGAAAAAACTGTTCCAGAACTACTTGACAAGCTGAAAATTACTTGATACCTTTCCTTACCTTGGAGGGTTTTTTTCATACTAAGTTAAAAGGCTTATTTCCACGGAGTAATCTAAAATAATACAGAATAAAGCTAAGGAAAGTTGGTACACATTTTTAGTGAGGCTTTGTTCCCAAAGAACAGAAACACTTACCGTACAGACAGACTACCATTGATTTGGGATATCAAACCTTCCCACACATTCTACCTAGGTTATTCTAGGGGAGAAAATTTGGAGCTGTAAAGCTGCCTGTCACTTCAGGATTTCAGAAGTCATGACAGACTGCTTTAGCAAAAAAAAAAAAAAAAGGGGGGAAAAAAAAAAAAAGGGAAAGCTTGAGG
>VZTG01006865.1:787677-899924 GCA_013397845.1 Melanocharis versteri | reverse complement strand
GTTTTATTTCATTTCAGTCTTCTGTTATAGAAATACAGCCCCAGAGAGACTTTACCTAGTTTCTTGGCATGACCAGACTACAGATATTGAATGTTCATCTCAAGTTTATTTGCTGCTAAGTTCAACCAAAAAAAAAAAAGTATTAATATTCCTGGTCCTTAGCCACTTAGAATAGTCCTGTTCTTCCCATTCCATCCCTTAAGACATTACGTCTGTCTCAACCTTTGCTCATAATACTGATGGGTAACCAATGCTAATATTAGTCCAATTATCTTTACATAAGGTACAGAAATTTTAGTTTGCCTATCCCTGACAAAAAAAAACAGATGTGAACTGCATTCACAAGGATGCTAATCAACTGCAAAACCACTAAACACTTCCACATGCATGTTCTCCCACCATCTTATGGCAATGCAAGGTTCAACATTTCTTGCATTAGAAATCTTCACATCATGGTTACTGCTCTTTCATCTGGTTTCTGTTCCTCTGGTTCCGACAGGCCACTTGATTATTCTTTCCTACATTAACTGCTTCATATTTGCTTTATTAAATTTTACACTGATTGCAGTTCGTGCTCCTAATTCATCAAGATCACACTCTATTTAAACAGATTACTCCAGAGTATTCACAATGCTCCTCAATCTGCCCCAGAACAGATGTGTTCTGGTTTCAAAACTGAAACATCCAAATATCTTTTTTTTTCCTCTAAGGAAAGGCTATAGGAAGCCTCCTTTTTCACAAATGTGCAGAACAGTGAAGGTGCTGGAGCTCAGGAATTATTTTTAGGTAGCAGGAATAAAAGAAGTACAAAAGCATTTCAGACAACAATATGGGCTATTCAGATGACAGGAGATAACAAACCCTGCTAGCACCATCGTACCCACACAGGGGCACTGACCCTACACATGCTTATATAGCTACAGTAAAAAGTGGATGGAAAGAAAAAAACTTCCTCTGTATCAGAATCAACAAGGCCATATATGGACTTTTTTCATGATCATGAATTTCTAGATTTTTAACCTTTCTATTCTTAATCAGTGAGACAGAAATGTAGCATGCATGAGTTAATTCTCGTGGGAACACAGGGTTTCTCATTATCAGTGCACAGTGTGCCAGGACCATTCCCACAACACACTCACCTCCTTCTCAAAGTTATTTCCTCACCAAGGAGCATGCAAGTATGCCACTTAAACACTCCATAAACTGCATTAGCTTTAACTCAGATTTTTGTGTGGGCGTAAATGCAAACACAGATTTCATACATGGGAAACAGCAGAAGGTTAAAGAAATCTTGGTTATAAGCATACAAGATATACTAACAGAACAAAAGAGCTGGACTGTAGAACTGAGATGTGCTCAGGAAACCATTTTGCACACAGAACAAACTCCACAGAATGCAGCATTTTTCAGAATTTGCTAGATTTTAAAGAAACAGGAGTTGTGACTAGAAATCAAAAAAGGAGATAATACTGAAAGACCCAAGAAGAGAAGTTTAAAAAAAAAAAAACAAAGAAAATTAAGGAGACTCCTAAAAAACCTTCAGAAACAGACAAGTGATTCAGAGGTGTATAAGAAATCAAGAAAAGGAACATGAGACAGCAGGATATTTCAAGGACAATTAAAATAAAGGAAGAGCTAAGGTTTAGCTTCTGGATGCATGGTATATAGCAGCAGCTGCAGTTTGCAATTCAAATTAATGCAAAAGAGACATATAACCTGCCTGCAAGGGAAGGCAGGTGGAGGTATTTTAAACAGCAAACACTCTTCTATTTAAAAAGTCAGCATATCCATTTTAGGCAATGTCTGTCTTCCCTCCCTTTTAATCAAAGGCATTCTACCCTGGTTATTCCACAAGATGCCCCTAGTTGTCCCCTATTGCCTGGCAGCTTTGAAAAAAATCATTGCTTATACCAAACCAAGAAGATAATTAAAAGCAGTTCAAACTGAGATTTCATTCTCTATTCACTTGATGAGTAAATGTCTCTTACAATTTTAAGCTATTAAAGCTCAGAGCAGTTTTATTTAAAAGAAGTTTCTGCAATTCAACATTTAATGGAAAACCAAATCCACTAGAACAACTGATCTGGGAGATGCAATCAGCCTTAACTACTTAACATGAGTTTTATTTTCAGTATCATCCAGCTGAATTCAAAACCCTATAAAGCTTTGCTGCTTCCAGTGGGAGCATACTAGTGTCTTCTGCCTTGCTTTCTGAAGTTACACTCACTTATCTCTGGTAATTTCCCACCCATATGTGCTCACTTTTATCTATGTGCAAAGTGCTGTGTCCTGTCCTCAAGTCCCCAAAGACTTCTTTGCTCTTCAGCCTACGACTTCAAGGATTCAATCCTATGGAAGAAGCTTCATTCCCTACCCAACAGCTTTCTCTAGCAAAATCACCTGCTTGTAGCAGGTAGCCTGACTTACTTCATAAGTTTTTTCGGGTAAAACATAAGAAAAAATACTTACTAAAAATGAAGAACAAACCATGTGATACACACCTTGTATACCATTAACCAGTGATATCAGGGAAACAGTCCCAAAAGAGTTTGATTTATATATAAAAATCTAAGCCATTTTCAGAGCACGACTGCCTTCCTTCAGTACAATGGAAATATTTTCACCTACTGGTAATTGCATTAGTTTCTAAATCTGATTGAGTCTGGACAGTCTGGCCCCATGAACTGGCACACAGTACTGGGGACACAGATTCAGAAGAGATTAAGTCAGTACCTCCTCCAGGACTGAACAAATTAGTTTCAAGCTTAAAGAGAAATGGAGGAGGAAAGAGGCAGGATAGATGGTACATCACTGATTTAATATTATATAATACTGTTGCCCCTGAAGATCCTCTTAGTCTCACTTCCAAAGTTCAAGGCTAAGAAGCTGAATTGCATCTCCAATTCCTATACACAGCATGGTACATTTAAGAAATAATCTTTCTAGACTTAGAGACCTGAATTCATCTTGAATAACTCGACAAGCACCTGAAAAGTATGTCATTGCCCTAGACTTGCTTTCTACAGAAGAAGAATCACAAGAGACAATTCCAGACTAACTAGGTTGAATATTCAAAAATATTTGTGTTTCTTGCCACTCACTACAAGCAACAGCAAAGTGTATGGCTTAAGAAGCTTCAAAGCATTCAACAAAAGATGTTTCACAGTTTACTGCAGTTTCAGAAAAGAATCTGGTTTCATAAAAATTTAATTAGAAAAAGAAGGTACAAAATTGGTTTGTCACTACTGTTTCCTACACTGTCAGAAATTTTTGAATTATTTTGCCAGTATCGATTGCCTTTTGAAGGGTTTGAAAGACTTTGGTTCCTGTAAAAGCAAGGATTACTTTTCAGAGAAGAACACAGCTCGTGACAGAATATTTATATAGTTTCCCCTCTCAGTATTCATCATTCACACTAGAATTTTCTTCTACACAACAGCTTGGCAAAAGGGGTTGAATAAGTAGAAAGAAACATGTAATCAGGGACATACTTGCACTAAGTCTCAAGTAGCTGTTTAAACTTCAGTTTGATTAAGTTATTATCTGTTAGTTCATTAACTCAACTTCTTTCAAAAGAGGCACTGCCAAGGTTTTCCAAGTGTCCGTGCAAGAATTCAAGGCCCAACAATCTAAAGGCAGAATTATACAAAAATACTTATATTAAAAAGGAAATATTTAAGTTCCAATAAGCTACAAGATAGTATTAAGAATTTTTCCTATGAATAGTATAATTTAATTTCTCAGGAAAGAAACATGCTACAAAAAATTGTGAGAGGAAAATGTTGGGTTTTTTCCTTAGATGATGCTTAAAATTCTCCTAAATGGCCAGAAACTCTTAATCCTCTTGTAACAACTAGTTTTAGAAGGAACAGAAACAACCCAGCAAATCCAACATCCATCATGCTTTTTCAAAGCAGTATTACATCATACCACTTAAGAGAAAGGAAATACACATTATGCCAACAACAAAAAAAAAAAGCATTACTAACAGTAAGAGGTTGACAGAATACAAATAAAATCATCCCAGTGAACACAACAGTTTGACAATACACGGTAAAAATCTTCAAGCCATTAATCTCATTTGGTTCAGACAAAGTCATAAGGCAGGGAGAGCAGAACAGAGAAAGTTTAGGACGACTACTGTTTGAAAGCATCATGAAAAAGTGTCAGCTGTTCACAAAGAACTTATTTGGTCCCAAGGATTGTATTTTACTGAACAGCAGAAACTCTTCTCCATGACCACCAGTAATCTCATGCCTGTGTCCACAAAACAGTTGTACAGCATCATCAGAGAAATCTGCAAGCACTTTTCCAAACTCTCTTTCTAGAAATAAGAAAAAAAAAAAAAACCAAAAAAAAAAAACAAAAAAAAAAAAAAAAAAAAACACAACAAAAAAAACAAAACAAAAAAAAACCACCAAAAAAAACCACAAACTCTCCCCAACAAGATCATACAGTTGAGGATGTTTCCAGTTGCTTTTCTTTTCCTTCCCCAATAGTCAGTAAGTAACACACCAGAACGTAACTGGATAATAAGCTATTCTTGGTTATATTGCACATTTAAACAACAAAGCAAAGTCCAGACGGAGAGGAAAAGGATGCTTATTCTAGAAATGGATAGTTCTGAATGACACACCACTCCTTTCCACTGAGAAACACTTCCTCACTAACACTTACACAATACAAAACTCCACCTTGAAGAGTTAGAAATTACTCTTCCTTAAGAAAGGCTTCTGACAGTACATAAACTCTCTAAAGAATACCTGGGTATCTTTAAAGACACTAAGATCAACTTATGTGATATTTAACACATTCTGAAGCAGGTATGCAAGTTTTCAGTCTCATTCAACTAATAACAGCTCTTGTTTTGCACAGCACACAAGCCTCTCCAAAGGACGCAGAAGATGGCGTCTTCTCTTCTCAATTTCCAAAGTCAGTCTACAGTTCCTGTGGGATGCCAGCTGGCAACCATGGAAACTCCTATTGTGAGAAGCTTTTGGAGACAGAGCAACACAGTTGTCAGTCTCAGCTTAATAAGAACCGACCTCAGACAAACGAATGAACACACTGCTTTCAGTCAGAAATGGGCTTCTGTTCACTCCTTCACAGAGAACTTTATCTGAGTAACAATTAAAATTGTTAGTCAATGTCATAACACGACAATAAAACAGCCTATCCAGAAGCACAAGAGTTCAAGGACCTCACCTCTAAAACCAGGATAACACCAATTGCCAGCAAATTTTCTACCCTAGCACAAATGATTTCAAACCAGTTTTATATGTTTTTCACAAAGTACAGTCTAATTTGTAGTGGAAGTCCACTTTTCTCAACAGTAATCGTAAGAATTTCCCAAGACCCCCAGAACCCATCACAACTTGCTGAAACATGCAATTTTCATTCATTGATATTTTTTTGTTTGTTTTTCAGACTATCATATCTTCAAGAAGGGGCCTTTTCCTCATTTCTCAGAATTGAGAAAGAAAAAACTCATCTTTTTAATCCTTCCCCAAAATCAGTTTCAAAACACCAAAGCCAGAAATCATACATCTCCCAGAGGGAAAAAAATAGTTTGATTAAATATACTGCAGGCAAGAAAGAGGGAAAGTAAGGTGCATTACGAGCTGGAGAGGTGCTCTTTGGGGTTTTTATTTATGTCTCTCACAGCTACATAACATGGTGGTCTGTGAGAATTGCCCAGACAGGGCCTAAAATTCATGTCTAAAATAAGCAGCACAGGTATCTTCTGATGGGTATGGCCTTCTAGCATTCACATTAGAAGCCCTTTAGGAAAGAACAGCTTGTGCAGTGTAAGCACAATGGGTTTCAGGACCCCAGATGGTAGTCCAGTATTGAAGTACCACCTCAAGAGCTGTTGCTTCCCTGTTAAAATGCTTATGTGAGCCGCAGAAGTCATTTTACTTAATGTTTTCTCACAATTAGTCAGAATCTGCACAGCTACACCTCACAGAGAATTCACCATGGTTCTCTGGTCAATCAACACCACCCTTGTGCCTGTGGCTGGCAGGGAGTTCCAAAGCCTTCAGATAAAGTTACTCTGCTGAGATACAAAAGACAAGATGCACTCAACTCAAATTTTGTCCTGTTTTAGAAAAATGTGGACAATAAGTGCTACTTTGAGTGGATTGTAGCTACAACTTCACAAACAAAAAGAACATGCACAACCAGTCACCCTTAAAACTAAATGCACCTTCTACATTAGGAGTGGAATCGATTACAAATGTAATGAAATGAATCAAAAACTGATGTGAATCAAAATTACAGGCACACACAAAGCCAGTCACTTGCTGCACATAAATTTTATTTTGGTTAACGATCCTTTTGTCTAGATTGTTGTACAATATACACTACCCAAATGCTGAGGTGAGAATGTCCTTCTGTGAATGATACCTACCTTCATTTATGCAGGTTTTTCAGTACCAAGGACAATCCAGGTCTAGAGAAAGACATTTGAGATGTTTAATATATCCTACAAAACAGTACCTCTGGCCAAGAATTTACTGTACAATACAGACATTATTATCAAATATTTTTCACTTGTTAAGAACAAAACCAGGAAAAAAACACATGCTCATTTTAGGTGTAGGTGCAAACAGTTGCTTTTGCTTCCTTAAGAGAGTTTTTTTCTTAGAACAGTAGTATTCCTTTTTAAAAACAGGTATCATGTGTCTTCAAAAAGAGAAGTCCACAGGAGAGGGAGTTTTTTTGCATCATAACATAGCCAGTTTATTGTGGGTTTCCACTAAAAAAGCATATTACACTTACTGAAGAAGCTTCAAGCTTTCCAGCACTGTGTGGTTCACTTTTCTTGCAGCCACAATTCTTTAATAGCTCTTTTAATGGCTTAAAGCAAGGTTATTGAGGGACATCCTATGCCTTATACCTACTTCCGTAAGGTAAATATCTTTAAGTAACTGCAGTATTTCATACCTGTAAAAGTAATTTGATTAGTGATAAAATAATTATTAGGAAAAAAACCCCAAAAGACAGATAGTGACTTTTATTCTGGTATCTCTGGCACTGACCATTTATCTGTCTGGAGTCAAATCAACGGCACAATGCATAAACTGAAAAATAATTTGCATGATTGCATCTTGTTAAGCTAAGCAAAGCACCTGTTCAAATAAGCAGGTCCTATTATAAACCCGATGTTTGTTCTGCCAAAAGCAAATGGAGGATGCACAAGGTAACAAAGCACTGTTGTCCCACCTTTAGTCTTTGTCAAAACATGTAAATTGTAAATACTCTGTACAAATATACACATCATAACACTTGTAAAAATGGCACTGTTTCACAATATTGCTGTTAAATGTGACCTTGATTAGTTTTCTCCCATTTTAGTCATTGGTGTTATTCTAGAAGCAAGCCAAGCAAACAGAAACCAGAAAATAGCCTGCAACAAAGCAACTGGGCTCTATCTGCACAGGCACCTTGTGTCCTCGATGTCTGCATTGCACACACTGCCTTTCAGAAGGCCATTTTTTAATGCACATCGAACTAAAAATGACACCTTTTGTTAAGGAAAGGTTGGAAATCAAACTGGACCAGAGCAGCTACAGTAAAGCAAGACACATTTCAGTCATGAGAAAGTGTTTCTTCTCTGCGCAAGTATGTGATAATATCAAGGGTCAATGCTGACAATATCTTTTCATGAACTTAAACATCAGGTTAATCTAAAAAATTGAGTAGTGCTCATAGTAAGAGCATGCCCTCATTATCTGTATTCCTACAGGCAGCTATTACACCTACCCATTCTATTTTTATTTTCCTTACATAGCAAAGTTGGCAAGGAAAATGCCTCAAGATCTCCCCCTGGAAAGCTTTTGATTTTGGCCTGTGCTCATAAGACTGTTAAACACTTCTGAGAGTCCCACCACCTTCAAATGCATCAGTGTGGTACAGGGAAGTGAATTTACAAAAAAAAACAGAGTACAAAGAGTACAGCAGTAGAGTACAAAGTACCAGTAGAAATTAAATATATCTATAAAAGTATACACAAGCTATTCCAGACATGGTGTGAAACGTATCCAGCTCTGAGGAGTCATTAATAATTAAACTGCAAAAGTACACTAAATGCAGGCCATTGATGTGCTTTATGATCAGACTGCAGTTGTATATTGTACCCTTTCTAGCACAAATGAAATGATAGTCTAAAGCTTCCAAGACCTCGAAGTCAAAACACAGATTCTGATGTGCTATAAGGAAATGCAAATGAACCACTGTTTGTAGGAAGGACAAACACTTTTTTTTTTTAACAAAACTAAAGTAATGCATGAAATCCAAAGCCAACACCTACCCAATACTGGAAAACATCAAGTTTTAGTCCCTGAACTGCCAATGACCCAATGAGACAGACTGGTTAAATTTGTTGGGGTTTGCTTTTTTTGAGGATTGTTTTCTTGTGGTTTTTTGTGAGTTTAGTTTGCTTCTTTTTTTGTTTTGGTTTCCCCCCAACCTCTTTCTTCTGCTATTCGAGCATTAAAAAGTTGAAATGGCTAATATACCTACCTAATCAAGTCTTGGAGTTCTAAGAAACACTCACAAAGCATCATATGCACCAAAAATTGCTCAATTTTCCAAAACCAGAAGGAATTTTTGGGATGGGGAATCAACTGGATGTCAAAGGAGAGCTTTCTTCCCAGGAATTACAACTTTCCTCAGGTTCTGATTGTCTAAGTACTACATCTTTCATCAAGACAAGCTCTTTACATTGTCATCAAATTTTACAGGACATCATTTATATTCCTCTTAACAGAGCAAAATATTTATTAACATCTTTTAGAGATACAGATCAAAACATCACAACTAACAAGGCTGTTGGAGGAAGAGCATTTAAGCTCAGTTTTTTCATGTGTAGTGTCAGTATGGGACAACTACCTAACTTGGATGCCCAGTTAAAAAATCTGACTCCTGCTTCTTTCTTTTTATCAGCCTGAGGCATCTAAAGATAATATCCAACAACAATATACGTAACACACTCTCCACCTGCACTAACAATGCAAGGGACTCATTTTTGCTATGGAAAGGCAATTCCAGTGTCGGCCTCATAAAATAACTTGAAAGAGATGACAGTACAGAATAGCCTGTCTCAAGTTATATTCCCAAACCATGATCCCAGGAGAGCTTTATCCTCTTATCCTTACAGTAAATTACTTTTCTTGATTCAGAGCTTTAAGATTTTATTGCTTTTTAAGTTAGCGATGAAAGATTTAATCACAGATTTGTTAGATTTAGCCCCTCAACACAGGCTTTTCCAGAACTTTCAGAGCTCCAGCAGGAGTCACAGTAGAAGCTCCCAACTACAAATAGTACTGGAAAAATTTTGGATTTGCCATGGATTTCCTCCCAGTAATAATTCACAGCTTGAGTTTAGCAATAAAAAAAAATCTATCATCGTGTCCCCAACGCCATCTGGGAGATCAGGCTTTTGGCAGAGAAAAATGGAGCAGCGATTGCCTAGCAGCACAGGAAATCAATGACTTCTCCACTCAGGGCTGAGCAACAGGCTGCTCCTGCTGAGCACGGAGTCATTCATTTCCCTTCCTGCCAGCAAAGCTGCTCTGTACATGCAGACAGCGAAGTCTCTGTTACACCTGCAGGACACACACACCCCCCTTCCTCTAAACCCTGACCTTACCAGGAGGGTTAGACAGCGAGCTACACAATTCCATGTGTATATCCAAAAGGGGAAGGAGCATGGAGATGGCAGTCTCTTTGGAGAGTTTCTGGACACGAGGGTTTCAGGCTACAGGGTAGGTAACAAACGCCCCCAGTACACTACTGATTTGAGCTCAAGCCAAAGCCCATGAGTTGACGAAGTGTTGGAGTCCAAATTTACTAGTCTTAGTGCTCCCTGGAGCACGAGGCAAGGCAAGGAAGGACAAGAGTTGAGAGTTTCCCCTGACACATGCTTCACCTTTGCTGCAGATAAAAAGAATTCCACATCCACATCTTGCTCCAGGTCAAAGTTCCCAACAAAGTCACAGTAAGGAGCTCATTACAGGCATGTACACAGTCACCAAGGACTGTACTACAGTGTGTAACAGGTGTCAGAGGTTACTGACACAAAAGAGCAGATGGAAGGGACTTCTGGTCAAGCCAGACTTGGCCCTGATTTGAACCAGTGTTCTGAATAAGCAGCTTGTCCTTTAAACAGCCCTCCCTGAGATCAAAAGGTCCTGCTGTAGCTGTTTCCAGAGCTATGCCTGCACATCAGCCCCAGTAACTGCTGATATGTTAGGACATCACCAGATCTCACCGAGCATCTATTTACCTGTATCAGGCATATTCGGCAGCATCTCCCAATAGCAACACTGTTTGCTGCATATCTGTGAATCATTGAACCTAGAATCTGTAAAAACACAGCTATCTTACAGCAGAAATATCATGGTCTCTAGCAGCTTCTAGCTTTTCGGGGAGACTTCTTCAGTTTAATAAGTTACATCTGTAAATGCAAATATCTGCCTTATTTCTCTAGAGTCACCATTGCTCTAAATCAATTCAGGTCACGCTGAAATTAGCCTTGCCCTTCAGCAGGTTAAGAGCTTCTCCAGTTTTGCTATAATTAATACATGTCCATAGAAAAATTACAAATAAAGTGAAAGACAAAAAAGAAGTAGGATTATTCTATAATATTGTTTTCGTGTTCCTCTATCCCCAAATTTGGTAAGAAGCCGCTCAAAAATCTCACTCTGCTGCAATTTAATAAGTCAGCAAGAAAGAGATACTGCTTGAAGATATTTCACAGCAGAAATAACACATAACCTACAAGAGACTCCTCAATAAATGTGAGCACCACACATAATCCTACCTGTTTTCCTGCAAAAGGGAAAAAAGCTCATTGATTTTCTAAGCTTGCACCTTCTTCATTGTCCATTTTAGGTGCAATAAGATTCATAATTTAGTCACTCTGGACAGCAGTAGGTCTGCATTTATCATGGTGAAACACGTCCTCACTGTTTGTTCTTACAGTTTACGGAAAGCCAAGTACAATGATTCATAAAACTGCTGCAAGAAAAAGCTGAAACAAGTTAACAGAATGAGCTTCTCTTAAGCGACATCCTTCATCCTACGTTTCCGGCGTGCAGAGCCAAAACCACATCACACTTTCAGCTGAACAGATTTAGAGCTATTATTTATCATAAATGGCAAGACCATCACCAAGGCCAAGTAACACTTCATGGTGTTCCTGACCTGCTTACAGATCTTAAGTACACTACAAGCAGTAGAAGACCTGGCTGTACATTCTAGAGCAAATGGGACTCTCTTCTACTAATGTACTATTTTCATCCCTTTGGAATATTATATTTTCTTCATGCTGAGAATGGTCATCATGAAAACTCTTACCTGTTTTCCATCTAGTGTGTACAAGCGTTTAACCACCCCTGAATCCAGCTTGATGGCATCAGTTATATCAGTAAGAACCTGTTCAAATGAATGTGCTGTCTTCTTGTTGAGCAGAATCCGGACTGCTTTCCGTGGCTTCACTCCGCTCCTGATGATAGTGACCAGTTTAGGCCTAATGAAATCCTTATTCTCTTTTGCATCTGGAGTACCTCCTTTAGCAGTGGCAAGAGATGGCACTGAACGAGAAGTAGAAGTTGTCTTAACATTCACTGACCAGTTTGGGTTTACATTCTTTGTGTACTCCAGTTTCTTGAAGGGTTCTATGGAACCACATACATAACTTTCCCCTGTGGAAACAAAAACAAAAGTCCAGCAAGTCAGATTGGAGAGGAAAAAAAAAGAAAAATGCAGGAAAATACAAAATCAAATGCTTTTCAAATCATTAAACATTATTCTTATCATTCTTGATCTACAGCACATAAAGTATTGGTCTCTTCCCTTCTCAGATGTTATGGACTATAAAATGAGTGATCTTTTAAAGATCACCCTTCAGCTAATCATTCAAGAAATGCTGTTAAAAAAATCCTTGAAAGCAACAGTTTTCTTATCAGAAAACACTATTTGCAGTGGGGATCACTGCTGTCAGTAAATACAGTAAACAGTGTTCATATTTCACCAGCTGCCCAGCCCCAGCACATCATCACAGTACTCCCTCAGCCTTCATGCTTAAATGCCCCACTCCTAAAAAAACAGCAGGCTCCAAATACTTCAGAGGAAACAATATGAAACATTACCAAAAGATACAGGCTACAAAATACTTTTTATAAAAAGGTGGATGAAAGTGTCATAGGAGATTTGTTAACATTTGATTTTTCCAAGGTTTAGGTATCATAAACCCAGGATATGTATAGGCAAGAAACCTCCCTGTGTTATTTACTGACCCAATATATAATACGTGGGGAAAGGAAGACAAAGAGTAGCAATTAAAGACTTCTTACCACAACAAATTTACCATACTTAAAAGAAAAATAGTGGCTATTAGTTCCTCTTTCAGTTGGAGCATTATCTACAGTAAAATATTTTTGCAGATACCACACCCACACAATTTCTGGGAAACTAGAAATCAGCCAGAAAACCCAGCACCCTGTAGAATAGCACCTGAATCCAGTCCAGCTGAAGGCTGCTGTGTAAGGGGCACCTGTTTGCGTGCTCCCAAACTCTCCCTTGAGCATGACTGTGTGGCTGTGGTAGTAGCAGCACTGGAAGAGTTGGATCAGCTCAGTGATCTGACTGAACATACCAAAGACACTGCTAATTCTGCAACATCAAGCTGATCCAGCTCATCCTCTGTCTGGGGAAAAACAAACAAACAAACCAAACAAACAAAAAGCAAAAAACCTCGAAGAAACCAATGCTAGGTACAGCAAGACCACACCTTCTGGCAGCCTGCAGTTAAATCACAAATAATGCAAAATCCTATTCTGAACAATACCACAGAGACATCTGAGATGTTTTAGTTCTTCTGGGTTCAAGAGTTCAGTGTATGCTAACAGCACAGAGGCCTTCATGTCAGAAATTTAGCCCAGGGTAATAAAACAAAACCAGAACAAAGCTCAGTGATGCACCTCCTATGCCAAAAAACATGAAAGACCCAAAGATATTCCTAACGATCCCTATCCCTAAGGAAAGAGAACTCACAGTTCAACCATTAAAAGAAAAGTAAGCATTAAAAGTTTACTTCGGAACAGAAATTTTAAGGTTTCAAGGCACCCAACCCAATTCCACAGATATTACAGCACACAAGGAATGCAGGCAGATACACAGAGTCACCACATTTAGAAATGGAGGCAGGGAACACTGGGATTTGAGGCTTGGATAAAGGTAGGCTCTTCCTTGTAGCCACTGTATACATACAAGATAGATAGATGTGTGTATGGAAACATCAGAATAGAAAGGCTCAGCTACAGCAATGAGTGGTCAAACAGTGCACATTCTCTTTCATCCATGTCCCTGTCCAATAGTTCCAGTACCAGCTACTCAGTTACTGCCAGGTCAGAATGCACCCACAGAACCACATCCACAAAATTAGCAACTTTTAAGGGAAAAAAAGAAATCCTACTATGAGTAAAAGACTGCTCTCAATGCAATAAATACCTGCTCTATAAAATAATTTGCAGAAGTCTTTTTTTATAAAATTTTAAGCAAAATTTGTTCTTGTCTTCACTTGTGTTTGCTGTAAGATATAAAATCCACCTACAACCTCTTGTTTTATTTTTTTGAGGGGGAATATAAAAATCTGGATTTTCAGATTCAGTCCTATTAGGGAAATTGTTCACAGTTGCATAAAGTAACATTTATTTAAATTTAAGCCTTCAAATTAAAACTCACTTCTCAAAGGGTAGACTCATAAATAAATGGCGATACACAGTGTACTCAGAACATTTACAGTTAGTTTATTAAGAACTCTTTTGGTTCCCCTTCTTGAAAGGACAGCGTTCCACATGATTTTTAATATCAGCTATATTTAAAGGTCAGCTGGATTCCTTGTAGCATTTAATGGCACATCAGCTCTTCATTACAAAACTAAATTTGTATGAACGATCATAAAAAAAGGACCAATAGAAACACTGAAGATTTGGGATTGTTTGAACATCAGCATTTTTGCCCCTTCCTCATTTCCAACAGTACTACATTACATCAATAAAATATTTGCACCAAGATAATTTTTTCCCTTCAAGAGGCTCATATTTAGTTACAGAACATCTTGGAGGTAGAGCACATAAGGGCTTCCAAGATGAAATATCTTTAGTAAGAACTATTTTATAGAGGTCAACAGAAATACAGACACTTCTCCCATAATGTTGTTATTTAAAACTGTTTTAGATATTAGCCAGGGAAAATCCTCACGCATGCTGGTCCCTAAGGGTCAGGCCTATAAGAATAAAAATCTTTAGCACCTCTGATGCTTGTATGCAGAGGAAATCTCAAAGAAAAGGACAAAAGGTCTACACCCAGATATTAATTCTGTCTTATTTTTCACCAGTACCTTCAGGAGAAAAGACCAGAAAAAAGTCTCACAAGGGGCATGACTTACAAGTCCAATAAATCCATCTCCTGCTTTAGCCATTGCTTCCTCATCATCAGCTTTGACTAATTGGCAGCTGGAAGAAGAAAGTAACAATCTCCAGACACTAAATTCGTAACAGAACAAGTGTTGAGAAGGATTCTTTGCAGAAACTGGATTAAGCAAAAGGCACAGACAATATAGCCCATCTAAAAAAGCGTCAGTTTGATTGCAGCTCCCCAAGGGAGGGGAGTAAGTGTTTCACAGTGCAGTCAGCTGTCACTAATGGAATTTTGACTCTTGATTACAGTATCAATAGCCATTAGAAAAAGAAAAGGGGAACACCCAGCTGTTTTGGGAGGTCTGGCATCTAGGAGAAGAAAGTGATTACTACACCTTAGAAAGTATTCCTTTCCTGAGAGCCTCTTCATAGCAACAGTGCAAATAAAACACACTCCTCTGGAACCCCTCAAAAAAGATGTACAGCACCTGTTGGTCAGTTTCAAACCAATAACCCTACACCTTAAGTTATATAAATGCCCAACACTTCAGGAAATACCACATAGGACAACTAAAATAAATTTTAGCATTGAGAAATTAATCAGAAAGCTAATCATGTAGAAGGGTAGATCCAAAAACACTGTTTATGCTTAAACAAAAAAGAGACAAAAACCTACCACCTGCAGTTATACATCTGTCAAAATTCAGTGCAGCTGAACTATCAGCGACACGCAACACTGGAGGACCGCTCCTATAAGTCACGACAGAATTTCAAGACATGCTTCATTTATTAAATATTTAATTTTCAAAAATAATATCTGTGTACAAAGTGGTTGCTAAGGAGACACTGAATCACTGCACATAAGTACTGGAGCTTTCCTGGTGCAAGTGTCTCCCTCTTGTCCACATCGCTATTAGCAGTCAGTCTGTTTTCTTCAGCTTGCTGATATTCACCCTATAAGAATGACCAAGGCATCAAGTCACTTAAAAGTGATTTTTTTTGTGTTGCTTTTCTATGCTTAAGCCGACTTGGCCTACAATGGCTTCATGTGGAAGCCGGTTGATCTTACGTGGAAACCCTGGAGAGGGAAGAGAGAACCTGTTTGAATAACACAAGCAGAGGGAACACCAACCCTTCTTTGCAGAAGTCACAACTTGCCAATTTATGGAAAACAGTGGTGATTCTTTGGAGTAGAGTATGTAGTAGGAACGGAAAGTTAATTTAGTAATCAGCAGTGATTTATTGGGGTCCATTTTCCCAATGGGTAGGGCAAGAAATATCTCAAGAGAACAGGGAAGAGACTAGCACCCCCAGCACTCCACGCCTAGGTATTCCTGCCTTTCTGCACTCCTACCCTTTGGTTTTATACATGCAAAAGGCAGAATCTCAATCTCTCAGGAGAACGGACAATGAATTCTGGCTGTGCCTCACCACACAGAGCAGACTGCAAAAGGAAGATGACCTGGATCAAATAAATTACTGATACTTGATAGTTCCCAAATGTGTTAGTTAATAGAACAATAACCTACTTTAACAACATTGCTGCTGCCTTGTCTTTCTGCAGGGTCTGAAAAAATGCAACAGTGCAAAAGAGATGGAGCATCTACAGGAAATAAATCTGACCTACACATGTTCCCCTAGCAGTCAGATGCACCAGAAATATTAAATCAGATCTCCTCTGACCTTTGAAAGGACTTTTTTCACAAACTTTCTTTCTACTCGGTTCAGACTAAAAAGTTCTCTTTTTTTCTCATCAAAAGCCAAATAAAAATACTTCCTCTCCCTCTGCCCCCTCGAATTTCTGCAATCTTGTTACAAGAAGATAGGCACTGTACACACTTAAAAAAACACCGAAAATAACGTAAAGCACCTAGAATTAGAAACCACATGGACTTCCAAGAAGCTGTTAAGCAAGACACAAAGATAATCAACTGGCTAATGGATGAACAAAATAATCAAATAAACAGTGCCAGAACAACCGTCTACTATTTTATGCAACAGGATCATTCAGCTGTTTGTTTATTAAACAATATAAGGATTGCAGCCATTTCTGCCACAGGATTCAGTCCAAGTTTCCCTAAATTTGATAGCCCTGGATCAAGTCCATGATAAATATCCAGTGTAAATTTAATCGTACAAACAAATGGCCACATAGATTCAGCTCTATAAACATTTAAACAGATACTTTACTATTATTATTTTGATAACACATTACACATGCACATGAAAACTTTCCAGCCCATCAATTCCCAGCTGCTGAGGTAGGCATGACCCAGAAGAAAGAAGCCATTAGCTCCAGAGAGCATCAGAGACCACGTCAATCAATTCCTACAGTCTGGCCTGGCTGGGCTCCTCACCAACAACACCGGAGTGGCTGGCAGAGTCAAGAAGGCTGCAGGAATATTGGGAAGGAGAGGGAGAAGCTGAGATGCAAGAAATGAGGTGACAGTACGAGTAGCAAGACCCATATACAAAACAAGTCAGGAACACTTGCAGCCCATCACTTCAGCGAGGAGACGCCGCCTTTTGAACCCTTCACTGGCAGGCAGCTTCTCTGCTGCTCTGAGCAGAAACTGCCTGCCTCCATCACGAGAGCCTTCCCGAAGTCCCCATGTGACCCATCATCTCCCCTGCCCTGCAGCGAGGTTCACATCTCCCAAGAGTTATCAGCTGGTTACAGCTATTACTGGATTTTAAAGCTGGTGTATCTGCATCCTTTCAAACTGCTCCTTCAACAAGGTTTGCAGCTCTGAGGTAATCCCTGAGAGACATTCATTTTTCTTTTTCAGATTATTCCTTAAAACTATTTTTGCCATTATGCCTGCACAAAACGGGCACACACAGATAGGAAGTCTTTAGAATCATTTGGCAGTGCACCCAATATTGACATGTGATGAAGTTGTTTCCCAGTATGCTCTCAGCCTTGTGGTCTGGGGTTTTCAGTTTGTCTTTGACTGCCAGTTCTCGGCTGCAGGGTTCAACTTTGTGGTAGCTTTTGTGAAAACCTAAAACATAGGTTCATACCCAAGACTCTGAGGTAATATTATAATAAATATTAATGAGAAAGGGATGCAGTTCTGGCTACGGATAGATTTTGTGGTCTTTTTTCCCCATAGCAGGACCCCAGGAGAAAAAAATTGTAAATATTCTTTGTTTCAGAGTTATCCTGCAATGTTCATTGGTAATTTTGGGGGTAAGACCCATGAGTCTGCCTTCAGCTATACGGATTATACACTTTTGGAGAAGCAAAGTCCTTTCCTGAAACTTCCTTTGCAGCTAAAAAATTTAGCCCTTAAGAGCAACTTCATCTTTATTGTTTCTACATGCTTTGATTGCATGTCATGCCTAGAGAATAAAGTCATGCCACATTCAGAATCCATTCTTGAAAGGTAAGAGGGTCCTGACATCAGGGCTGACAAAAAGAAGGAACCTGAATCCGTTGCATTATTTCCTTCACATAGGGTGACAGAAGTTACAGACCGTGTGAAACTTTTTCCAGCAGTACATACCCCTTGTTATCAAATTCCAACAAATCTCACATGTCCTAAGTCTTAAGAAAAACAAAAACAACCAAACAAAAAGATGAAAAACTAAAACAAAAAAAAAAGCCCCAACCAAAACAAAATCAATCAAACCTCAAAACCCCCACACTCAGGGAAGTCATTAGTTTCAAATAAAGAGAAAACATGTCTGTGCACCTCAAAATAATCTACAGCACCAGCATACACCCATGCCAGTTCTGAATTGTATGCAGAATGAAACTAAATATAACTGAAGCAAAACAGCTCTTTTACAATCTTTTTCCTTTGGGACTACCTTTCATGCAGTTCTGTGTATTTAGCTCTGAGATGAAAAACAGTGGCTGCTGTCTCTTTTCCCCCAAGAGCCTCTCTGTCTTTATGTATCGCATGAGAAGGTAAGAGTACAGGAACTTGCTCACAGGCATAAAGACAAAAACCAACTCCAAAAATCAAGGCTTTATACATTTGCTTTGCAATGCAATCACCAAATCAATGCCCCCCAATCATGTAAATTCATAACAGTCTCAAGAAATTAATTACTGAATTCACACAGGAAGGGAATAGTCTCACCATAAAGAAAGCAATGCTTTATATTTCAGTAGCTGGAGAACAAATGTCATTTGGCAAGAGGCAAAAATCAAGTGATTTTCCAGCTATTTAAACACAAAGCACAGCTTCAAGCTAATTAATGCTGTACCAGACTAGCCAAACTCTAATAAATTTGTATAGTAAAGAGTGGAAGGGGCTTATGCAAAATCCATCACTGAGCTAATAATATATGAACCCGTGCTCCACTGTGAAGTTCTGCAAGTGAAACAACCCACCCTGCAGTTTTATACAAATAAACAGAAGCCCCTTTTCAGATAGAATGAGGACGTAGCTCTCTTCTTCCACACACACTAACTTCTGTAAATCCCGCAGTCTTAACGGGACAAGAAAACAAGACTGTCTTCCTTGAACTACACCAGGAAGGGAAGATGTATTCACGGAAAGGGTAAGGAATAAAGTCCCACAGGATGAAAAGAAATCCCAAATACCATCTTAAAATAATCTTAGGCTCTTACACTGTCATTCATTTTGACTGACTGACTAATAACTGGTATTATTCTTCTCTAGGATGCCAAAATAAACCAATCTTACAGGTTGCTGAATTTATTTCTGAATTCAGTTTTCTTTTCAAAACTGGTTCTGACTGGCTGCAAAAGGACTGTGGAAGTCTACATTAACATCAATGAAACTTGCTTCTAGCTGAGCATACCAATCAAATAAGCAAATGCACAAAGACCGCTTTTAAACAGATGTTAATTAATATTGGTCTTTCCTCACAGAAATTGATTTTCTCTACCAATTAAATACTGTCCTGACAAATACGGTTTTAACTCTGCCCTGAAATTGATAACATTGCTCCTAAGACCAGTTTCCTGTCCATTTCACTACACCTCTGGTCCTAACCCCCAAACCTGTTACTTAGACAGACAATCCCACTCCTTCAGTTTTCTTTCTGGAGCATCTTCATGTTGTCCCCTACTTTCCTTTTTACACAATGAGGATTACCAAGATTATCAGGTTCTCAAAACTTAAAAAGCTGTCCTCTGCCATGACACAAAAAGGAGACAACCCAATGGTGGCTGAACACCTGCTATGCAAAGCTGTACTCCTCTTTCAGGAGCCATATTTGGCATTACTCTTTTATTCTTCCCTCTCCATATTAGCCTTCTTCTGATCCTCTCATTACATCCTGATACCACAAGTTCTCTCATCTGGTGCTAAAAATGAAAATCACATAGAAATTACAATGTCTGTTACAACTCTGAATTGGCTGTCCAGTGGCTACATATCCATCCTTTACTGGTTTGCTCATGGCACACTGGGGCCAGGGCTAGGATGGAAGCAAAAATGAAAGAATTGTCCCACCTTTATTTTCTTGGAACACAGTCAAGCACCTGCATTTAAACATCACAGGTAAGAAACACTCTCATTTAAGGCCATGTGATAGTCAATGCCTTCATACTTTGTACATTCTGATGTTTTACACTAGAAACCCACGGCAGTCCAGAAGCACTTCATGCTGGAAAAGCTACTTTAGCTATGCGTAGAACTTGTGAAAAGTACTATTAATTTTTTAAGTTTAATATTCAAACTGAATAATGTTGACAGCTTCTTTTGCCAATAGAACTATCACTGAAGGAGTGATAAAGTCATTGTCAGTGGGCAATTTAATGACTGGCATGTCTGACATTTGACAGTGACCAAGAACTGTCAGCTCTGACCAAATCACTGGTGATGGTTTATACTGCAGGTACGTGAGTCTTATTTACAAACAACGTAAGATCTCTACAACTATCTGAAAGGAGGCTGTTGCAAGGTGGGTGTTGGTGCTCTCCTCACAAGTAACAAGCAGTAAGACAAGAGGAAACGGCCTCAAGTAGTGCCAGGGGAGGATTAGATTTGGTATCAGTAAAAATTTCTTCACAGAAAGGGCAAGCGTTGAAGCAGGCCATCTCTGTAGGTTTTTAAAAGATGTGCAGATGTGACACTTAGGGACATGATTTAGTGGTGGCTTGGCAGTGCTGGGTTAATTTCTCGGACTCGATGTCAGAGGTCTTTTTCAACCTTACCAATTCTATGACTGGGGAAAAGTGAAATGCTACAGAAGAAAAAACATTCACAATCTACCCCAGCTGAATCACAGCTACAATATTACTCTTTTACCAGGTTGCCAACATATATGTCACTCAATGAGAGGTTAGTATTTTACTTCAGCGTATTCACCTGTAGAGAAGAGAGAGAGCTCTTCACTAGGTAGAGACAGATTTAAAAAACCAAAAACATCTGAACCGAATTTCACATAGGTTTCATTAGCATCACAGACCTTTTGAAGTTTGACAGACTAAACTCTCATTGGCACTTGACCTTGCATCTTTATGAAAAGAAGGATTAGATGCAATCTTCAGGATCTAGGGTTATCAACAGTATGTTGAAAAGAAAAGGTCAGACACGTTCAACAAGGAGGAAGTAAGTAGCAAGGCAACAGTATTTCAAGGCATCATTTAAGATATTCACAAATCTATTCAGACCACTGAAAATCCTTCCTTTATCAATAAGAACAATACCATGACCTCTTTTTGAAACACCTAACAGATTAGGCAAAGGCTGACTCAAACTTAACTTTACACCTCCAGACCTTACTGCTTACCTTCTACAAGCTGGTCCAAGGAGGAAATCTTCTTGGAGCCATCAATTGTGTAGATTGTTCTCACTCCCTGGGGCAGGTTCACATTGTCGGACAGAGTTCGGGTCAGATCAGCCAGGAGAGCTTCGAAGGACCTAAACCGGTCAGGAGAGATGGCATATACAATCCCTTTGAAATACCGGTCTCCATTACGATAGAAACGAACTTTCTTGGCTTTCTTCTCCGAACTCAGGGTCTGTAGAGTACGGGTTCGGTAAAAGCTGCAGTGGGCACTGTGAGTAGGGCTGGGTAAACCATTCACCCGGGACCCTCTACCATATCGCTGCGCCTTGTCACGCTCATCAAAATGCTCCAGCTCCATATCTCTCCCAAGGGACATCTTGAAGTTCAACCTAAGGGATGCACAAGAGGGGAGAAAAAGCTTAAGAAACTTAGAAAATTTAAGAGAGCTCAATTTAAGACTTCTTGTTATATTCATGGCACATACAGAAGACTACTTTCTAGGTTGAGAAAAATGTTTGAATAAAACCACGCTGCATTCACATGGTCATTTTACACATAAGCCTCTTGCCATGCCTTAAGAACTATATTTAAGTTAGACATCATAACAACATCACTCATGAACCCAAATGCTAACGATATGCAAACACCAAGAAGTGTTTGTTCAAATTCAGTAACTCGGAAACTGAGGTGACAAAGCTGACCTACCGGAAAAAAGGAACAAATGCATCAGCTTTCTACTTTTTCTCATGTTATATTCAGGTGCTATTTGAGTCTCATCTACCTTCTAGACTGTTTGCCCCCACCAAACTCTTGGTTCCAACTGTGATGTCAAGAGGTGTTGTTTCAGAAGGGCAGCCAGTCGCCAACGACTAAGCTGAAGAAATTTTCAGAGCAATAGATCTGGCAGGTTGGCAATGAGAATCAGGACTATCACACATAGTGGGTCAATCCCAATGACAAAAACTACCTGCATATTCCAACCACTGGTTTCCTCACACTGGTTTCCTAAGCTTTGTAATAAATTACTTCAGTTGTCCTTGTGCAAATGCTTTACACACTCTGAACCAACAGAGGGGCTCAAATGGCATGAAATGAAATGAAAGAAAAATGTATTAGAGGGAGACAGTGTTTTTCAATGAGCATGCTACTCAAGTGCTCTGTCTTGCAAGATGTATTATTAATATGCTAAGCCTAATATTCAAATTGATTAAGGCCGACAGCTTCTTTTGCCATCACCAAAGGAGTGATAAAATCAGTGTCATTGAGCAAATTAGCAATTGGTGTCTCCCATGCTTGACAGTAAGAAACACCCATCAGCCCTGACCAAAACAACCCCAGCTGTTCAATACAGTTTACATAAATAGAAGTTCACATGTTCTGAAATAAAATCAAGGAGGAAAATACTTCTGTTCCTTTTTACAACCAACTAAGACTAAATTCAACAAAGTGCACATTGATCTTCACAAATAGAAGACACGAAAATACAAAAAAAATAGAATGATCAAAAGATCATTAGGTTCTAAACATATTTATTTTAATTTAGGAGCCACCTAGATTTGCCATTGTCTGCAGAATAGTAAAGCACTGTAAGTTTATTTATAGCACAGATACACAGACCTAATTTAGAAGTGGCCTCTCTCATTGATTTCCAATAAAAAGACAAAAAACAGCAAGCACTAGCTTTGTTTCAACCACTCATAACAATGTGACCATCAAGAAAAAAAATATATTCAGACCAGCTGTAGAACAGTGGGAGGAAATAAAGAAAAACTTACAGATGCTCTTTGGCTTGCAGAAGTTTGTATTAAACCAATGATTATACAGCTGGACCCTGATGCTGCAGAGCTGTAGGTGATGCGCTCAGCAACTTCTCAGAGCAGTTCATGTGCTGGACTAGCACAAGCACCAAAGGCAAATGTGGGGCCCTAGCAGAAATTATTTACCCTACTTTGGTTACAGCTCACAACTGACGTGGTTACACTGACACAGGATCATATGCTTATGTATAAATGCAGGATTTATACTTGTAAATCCTTAAAAAGTACCTACACATAGTACAGTATATGTGTGTATGTTTTCTTATAGATATATATAAGAAATAGACTAATCTCTGGTTTTCCCATGCACGCTACATCCCACTTCAGTGAAATGAACAAGAACATTTGCTGTGGCATTTCACTGATGCTTCTCTATCGGTTAAATGCAAAATATAGCTTAGCGGCCACATCTTAGGATTGAGAGCACACCACCTCTGCTTCCACATTAAAAAAATTTTGTCAGTTATTTTAATTCACGTCCAATTCCAGTGAGAACCTGTTATTCAGATTTAAACAATCCCAGAATGCACAATTCAGAAACAGTATCTCTGAAGCAATTCCTGTCCCAAGAAAAATGGATTTTTCTTAGGTCTGCTGTTTGCTTTGCCCAAACCACCTCAAATACACACACCAAAAAAAAAAGTTTAGACGAAGATATATTCTTTCAGTTTTATTAATTTTGGATGAGGGGAGGAAGAACTGCGAGTCACTGTCCTTTCTTCCACACGTTTACGCTTTTATCAATAATGTCTGTAATTCCCAATTACGTCCTTAAAACCGAAATAGAGCTCCTCTTTAGCTCCACAGTCCTGGTATGTACAGAAAAGCGTGTTTAAACCACAAGGTCAGAGCAGACAAAGAAATCCTAAACAATTTGATCGGATGTTTCCGTTTGTGTGAATAAATATATAGTCTCATACAGGCAGACACGGAAAACGAACAGACACGCCCCTGAAAAACCACCATGCCAACACTTCACACCCTAACATCTGTTAAAGAATTATTTATAATACAGGTGTGGGTGAGCATTTCCATGAAAAAAAACCACACATGCTGATAAAAAAAACCCCACACCACGCCGCGATGCGACCGGGACCCAGCGCAGATCATAGGGCGACCGAGCAGCAGGGTGACCACCAGTCACCGGGGGAGGGCGGGGGGTTTGGCGGGGGAACACGGACACATGCGGCAGCGGGTTCACGAAAAGACGGGGTTTGTTCCGCTGGGCTAGGGGAACNGCTGTAGGCGCAGTAGCTGCCGCAGAAAGCGGCTCTGCTGCCTTTGTTACGCCTCCCCTGGCTGTAGCGCGCTGCTGGGGAGCCCGGGCTGCAGCTGCTTCGCCTTTCTTCTGCTGCTGCCGGTTGCAGTGATTTGCATTAGCCCGGCCCTCATTGAAATGCGGCTCTTCACACCAGCCTCTCCCAGGCGCTCTCCAGAGGGCGGCGCCGCCGCCGCCGTCTCCCCCTTTCTCCCTCGCGTTGCGGGCCCGCTCTTCCCCGGGCGCTGCGGGAATGCCGCCGCGGGTGCCAGCCGAGCCCTGCCGGCACCAACAGGTGTGGTCCCGGCGGGCTCGTCCCGGGCCGCGTCCCGGCCGCACCGCCCGCCCGGAGCCTACCTCCGCCCCGGGCGGGGAGACGTGCCCGATCGGGAGCTGCCTGTGCCCGGGGCACAGCTGTGCCTGCCCAGGGGGGCAGCTGGCCCGGGTCCGAAAAACGCCCTGAGAAGTTATTTTAGCAAATGTGTATGTTGGCATTTCCAGGAGGTTAGCCTGGTCGCGAAGTACTGATATCCCACCGAGTCCCCAAAGCCCCGTGACAGGGTTTGGATGCTGAAGGTGGGATTGGTGCGGAATTTAGGTATTAAAAGCAGTGGAGCCATGCTTATTCACACCACTCACTTAGTTACAGCTGATCTTGGAGATGTGTAACTTCCATAGATGCTAGAGTTTCTAGGCTGAAATTTCTCAGAAGACGTATTTGACCAAAGGCATCTCGGGCTTCATCTGACTGGGTCACTCAACACCTGAGCCCTTCAGGTCATGGAGCATGTTTGCTAAGTGAACCTCCACACCAAAATTCAGCCATACTTAGTGCTTTCTCCTCATAGGCTTGGTCGGTTATTCTTCACTGCAATGTAAAAATTTCAGTGGTGAGATCCTTCTCGAGGACCTGGTTTACTCTCCTTTGTGCAACAAGGACTTCAACTCTCTTCTGCTTGTCAGGTAAACAGCATATGGTCCAGGGGGACATGGAAGGGAAGAAAACAGTCTGTCCCTTCTGTTGGAGCTGCTCCACTTTGAAAGAATTAAAAATGCATTAGATCAGAGAGAGGGAATTAGTCTGTAACCTCATGGTTATGGCACTCATTTGGGAAGGACAAAAGATGGCTTTGTGTGTCTGTATTATGGCCAATTTATGTGTTTTATATCCATAAATCCAGAGACAATCAGTGGAGCAGGGACTTAAGCCCAGGATGCCCTGCTCCCATTGATAGACCTAATCAGAATAGAGGCTCCTGCTTAATCTGTCTGAAGGCAAACCAAGTCTTCAGTATACAAAAAATGTAAGAGGCTCAAAAGGAGAAGGGGATGGAGCACTTCCTTTCTTTTCTTTTCCCCTAGAGAAGTCCATGTGTAGGCTCTTAGGAGACAGGAGATTCCCTAAAGGAGAAAAATGAATTGCTGCCCTGTCTTCATCATCCTGGAGGAGTTTTTTAATCACTATAGAGCAGACAGGAGTCTTCTGACTACACTATTTTCTTTAGTTTTTGAAAGAGAAATGAGCACCTAAAATCTTCAGAAAAACCTCTGCTCAAAGGAGTGATAGTATTAAAATACCTGAACATCAAAAAGAGTCAGAATTCAATGTACAGTTGTGTCCTCAGCACACTCTTACCACCCAGCTTAGTTTTTGTGGATCTTGTTCTAAGGCACTTAATTCTTCCCCTGTGGTCAATGAGGTGCAGAGTCACTTTACTGTAAAGACTGGTATTTTTTCAGGTGCAAGTTCCTAAAAAATGAGCACCTCCACATTGAGTATTTCACCAGCTTTTTAGTCTGTTGGGTTTGAAAATGTCTTGGTCTGTGCTGAGACGAAACAGATACCAGTGATATTGGTAACTTTGGTATACCTGGGGGGAGAATGGAAACTACTGTTAAAAGAATTCAGGTAGTCTTACAACAAAACTTTATTCTTTAAACCACTTCTTTTGTAGGTCAACAATCAAATAAAATATTCATGACGGTCTTAAATGATAAGAAAAAACAGACAATCACAAAGATTAGAGATGGAAAATACCACTGTGGTCCTGACAAAGGAGTGTTCTTTAACATTCTTCAGTGCTGTTTTGTCTAGTTCATTTTAAATGTCTCATTTAAATGTCTTGGGGCTTCTGCTCCCCCAAGGAAGCATCTCTTTGAAGTTGAATTCCTCCAACGATAAGGATTTTTTTTTTCTGATGATCAGGTTAATGGAAGTTTCTTATGTTTCAACTCATTACTTTAGCTATAGTGCCCTGTGTTCACGTACATAATTTATTTCTCCCATTGGTGTTTACATCTTTCTGACATGTATTATTTACATCTAGCCTAAGTGTTCAAAATATTTCACAGATGTTCAAGAAAGACCTTCACTCTAACTATATTTTAAAAAAGGTCAAAAGAAAAGAATACAATATAAATCAAGGCAAAAGTATAAACCCAGGAGGAAAGTATCTTTTAAAATGTGTTGTTTTGTTCATTTGAAGTTTTGTGTCTGACATGAAGACATAACACATAGTGTAGTCTGTTTGTCAAGCATTCTTACCATGCTTTTATTTTTAAAGCACTTTAAAATACGCTTTTCCTTCACCTTTCTTTCTTGTGCTTGTTCTCCATTTGAATTAGAACAGTGCAATTCCAAATAGAAACAAAGCCTGAATAAAACATTTCAACAGTTATAGAATCATCCTGTTAACAAAGCATACTGTTTTCCTAATACAAGATTGCCCTTCCTTGTTGGACAGACTTTGAAATATTGTGTATTTCTAAGACCCCTGTGAATGCATCTTTATAAACCACAATACAGTCATTTCTTAATCCCACTTGGAACAAAATAAGTAACTTTGACTTTTCATCTCTGTTAATGTTGATCAAGGTTTTCAGATCTAAGAGTCTTCCAACAGTTTCAGCTTTTCTGACCGTTTGTAATTTTTAAGCACCTTTGTCAAAGTAGAATTGGATTACAGTTATGTCACCACCAACTCTCCTGTATCTGAAGGCTGTACCAAGTGCCTTGGAACATTGTTCTGGAAGCTTCTCTTTAGTTGGCTAACCACTGTGACCCCTAAATCCTTTTCAGAGTCACCGCTTTCCAGGACACAGTCTCCAGTCTTCTAAACGTGACCTACATTCTTTGTTCCTGCTGAATGACCTTGCATTCAGCTGTCTCCAAAAGCACGTTCAAATGATCCTGGTTCACTAAAGGATGTCAATTTCCCTACAGAAAAACTGTTTTTTCTTTGCATTATTTAGTGCTTCATGCATTTTATGTCATCTGAAAAATTTTACCGTTAATGTTGTTAAATATTTCTTCAGACCACTCATAAATATATGCAGTAGCGGAGGACAGCATTTTCTGAAATGCGGGGCTCAATCCCCCATGGCAGCGGTGTCAGGGGTGTGTTTACAGCTCGCTCCACTTCTCATCAGAGAGGCACTCAGCTCCCGGGATGCCACGCCAGGCCGAGGGAGCTGGTGCTAAAGCCGCCGCGTATGCCCGGCTCAGCAAAGCCCGTGCCAGCTCCAAGCAGGGATCTCAGCGCTGGAGCGGCACCAGCCAGCCGGGCACTGCACAGCCTGGCCTGGGCTGGGCTGGGGTGCTGGCACAAGCCACACATCAGGAAAAACTCGCTTGTGAGGAACAGCAGAACTCTACAAATTCCTCAGGAATTACCCAAGGGATGGTCATTAGCTGTTGACACTTACTTTTGTGGATCTGCTGTTTAGCCATTTCACAATTAATTGTTATGCGTTACACTGATTTTGTGCAATGGTGATCACTTAATTAGGTTGATATACTGCTGTATGTCTGTAGCTTTACAGGAGCACAAGTCAATGCAGTCATCTTTATCAATCATATCTGACAATTTCACCCAGAAAGCTGCCCCATTTGACATGCTCATTGTCACTGATGACACAATCATTTTCGGTATTGATCATGTCATGTATCAGGACTCCATTTGTTTTACCTGCTAGTGACTCCAGAATAGATGGGATTATACCATCAAGATCATATTTTGTATGTTGTCCAAATGTAACCTTGGCTTTATCCATGTTTTTGTTACATCCTTAACATCCTATAATTTCTTGAATAGCAACATTAATTGTTCAGGCAAACCAGTAATAATTTCTTTTTAAACTACCCATGTATTAAAAATTATTTCCCTATTATTTTAGGCAAAAACATATGGCATTCATGACTGGGATGGGACCATATCATGAAGAAATATTAGTTGAATATTTCTGTCTGTTCTGCATTGTTATTGAGAATTTCACCTGTTTCCTTCCAGTAACAGTCCTATGATTTTGTTAGGATTAATATTTTTCAAAGTTTTTTTTTTTTTAAATTCCTCTTTCTCCTTAGTATTTCTGGTTGTAAAATTTCTCACTGATAATTTCTCATATTTTTGTCATTGCTACTTCACTTGTCCAGACATACAATAATGGGCAAAAGAAAAGTTTTTGCTTTATTATCTGTCCTTCTGTATTTCTCTTCATTGAGGCTGACAAAAAGACAATATTGTCTCTAACTGCACAATTGGATTTTTGAATCTGGTAAGATCATTCATTGTTACAGACTTTTTTTCTCATTTATTTGCTTTGACTTCTCCAAGAAATTCATCTTTTTAAACTGAAGACCAGGAGTTAATTGTCTTTACATAGAGCAGATGTAATTACATGCTAGTCATTGGATAAAACATTCTTGAAGTTATTTCTACATCTTTGTCCACTGGAAAAAGGTCCCATTGTAAAGAAAATACGTTCATTATTGGAAAGTTATCTTATTTTACTTTCTGATATTCCATGAATGCTTTAAGTATGTCAAAAAAAGGAAAAAAAAGCCCTTCAGCATGGTTTGTCAGACTTATCTCTCTTATTTTTCCTTTAGATATTATAATTTCAGGTATGATTAAGGACTTGTTTAAAGAGCTTTTTTGCTGGTTTGATTTGCCCATATTGGTTACCAAATTAAACCTAAAGCCCTGTCACTTGGATTTATAAATTATAAATGAACCATCCATGTGGCAGGTCAAATCCTACCTGTGAAACAACTCTATCCATCCCCAAATATTCTCCATCATCATGTAATATAGAAAGATACATATTTTAGTAAACTGTTCCTATAATTTTTCTCCTTTCCAGGTTGCCGAGAAGCTGAATTAAAATAATTCTGAAGTGCAGGATCTGAATTTTTTCTGGTCTTTGGTTTAAGCCAGTTAAAGGGAATTGATATTCTATTCTGACTGGTAACCTTTAGCAGAAGCATTTTAAATAATTTAGAATATGTATGTTAACAATAACCTCAGCTCAATCTCAGTGGTATTCACATGCTCTAGGCTGAAGATTTCAGGACTGTCTTTTTCATTTGGAGAGACAGCTGGAATGTTTTATGAATATAAATGCACAAACTGGTTTTTTTTTATATGACCTAAGAACAGCATATGTGGTAGTTTTGTTTACCAGCATTTTAAAAATAAGTTAGAGGGGCTAGGATTGGGATACAATTTTTACAAACATTACTTTTAAAAAGGAGCTGCTTCCCAAAAGAATTTAGAGTGTGAAATTCTTCGCCAACTATTGGCACTTTCAAAGTAAAGCTCCAAATAATATATTTTTCCCAGTGGGTCTTGTCAATCAGAAGAGGGCTGGAACATCACAGTAGCTGAGGCAGGATTTTATGAGGAGAGGGAGGGATAGACGTAAGCTCATCGTCAGGTAGGTAATCAACCAGTGTGTGTCCCAAGTCTCTAAGGCATGTCTGTTATTTTAAGATGCTGAGCAGGAAATAATTTTATTTCCAAATTATTTAAAATATAAGGTTTGGAGAAATGCTCTTTAATAATATCTCTGGTGATGCTAATTCAGCTATTCTTAGCTACCATAAGGTTGGGTACTGCTGTAAGGTTCATCAGGTAAAAGACAAACAAAATGATCACAGATGTCAATCCTAAATATTGCTAAAAAAACCTGAAGTAATATACAGGCAGTAAAAGTTTTATGTCTGATGGAGCGGACTGTTTTAATTAGCAGTGTTTTAATGAAGGAGTAATTGTGACTCCTGTGGTAACATGGCTCAAGGTAAGGTGAAAGTATAATATTCCACAGTCATCATAGATTGTGTCGGGGATGCACAGACAACTAAATCAGCATACACAGAGGAAAAAGGATGAAAGTTAGAGGCTCTCTGAGAGAAACTAAACAGCCAGTAAATGGAGAAGGCAACTAAATGTAGCTGGCAGTCTTCTCATCTTCCCCCAGAGAAAGAACTTAAATGCCTGAACCTGGACTCAGACTTTAGAAACCTGAATACAAAATTGAAATCAGCCACACACACTACCCTTCTGGACAGTTCCAGGCACCTCCAGTTCTACTGCACCAAACCAGAATTAGCCCAAAATTCATCAAAAACTTGACCTTGAAAAGTCTTCAGCCAGTCTAAAAGACAATGATCTGGGATGATTCAAAATTAAATATCTTTAAGGGTTGCTATTTTAGAATTACTTGTTTAAAAATGTAAGGCAAAAGCTCTGGGCTGGCGTAGATTGATATTTTCTGTAATTTTAAAACCCTCTGGATTGTCAGCTCAGTCCTTTGATAAATAGGGCCATCGTAATCTATAGGGTAACCATGTTTGTGGGGGGAAATCAATGAGATCTAGAAGAGAATAGTGTAGCTGGCCAATAACTTTTTCTGTATATCCTTGTATGTAGTTACATTTTGAAGGTTTAGGTGCAGTCAATGTGAAATAAATTCACATATAGCTTTACAGACAAATTTTCATAAAAAGATGCTGTTACCATTAATAGCCATAAAGAAGTCAAAGCGAAATCTTAAGATTACTGTCAAACCATTGTTGATAGAAAGGAAAGTGGTATTAAGAAAGTTAATCCACATGCTCTTAGATAGTAACAAAGCAAAATCTAATTTGCCATGAAAGTGAAATTCAGAGTCCTTTGTTTTGAAGAACTAATTAATTTTGCTTTAGTATACAGAAGTTTAGTGTAAAATATCCCTTGAAAATTTCTGAGAAAGGCTGTTTTACATAAACAAAATTATACCTCATTAAAGCTTTAAAGAACCTTAAATCATGCATAGTTTCCATTTGTGAAGCTTCAATAAAGGAAGTTATTGTGAAAAAATAGCATTTCTTTAGGGTTAACAACTAATTGATGATATTGCAGTAGATAGTGACATTAAAACTTGTCTTTTCTTTTTCCTTTTTGGGTGGTGTAGGCCTAGGGGAAACTGCCTCCAAACAATTATTCTTGTTTTCTTCCCTCAGTTTAATTTTACCAGAGTTATTACATTAAGAATTATCCAAATAACAGAACACCCACTTCTAAGTTATAAAAAAATGGCTGTTTTTTTATGCTTAGGAGTGCCATTGTGGAAGGAATCAGACACTGAGTAGGTATGTGGAGCTACCATGGACCCAGAAGCTATCACAGAAGCTAGTTTCCACCGTTCTTCAATCTTGTTAATTCCACAATTATTAGATAAGAGGAAGATCTTTTCTTTCATTTGTCAGGTTCCTTTTCACATATTTCTAATTCTTCAATTAAATTTCCTTTGTCAGAGATCTCTCACAGTGATGTCAAAATTTCCATGATAAATCAAGGTTTCCCTGTAAAGCCAGGAGACAAGCTTAAACACTCACTTCTCAGTCCATAACACTGCTGTCTGCTATGATGCTAACATCTCACTTTTCTAAGTGGCGAGTTATTTTGGGAGTTGAAGAGTAACCAATGTCAAGGTTGCTGAGAAAGATTCAGCTAAGCTTTTTTTTTGTCACTTCGAGTCTGCCTTTATTTATCCTCTGTGGAATCTCACAGTTCTCTTATCCCTCAAGCAGTCTTGGAGCTGAAGCGCTCTATCATCTGTGACTTACCCAAAAGGGTTGGGTGAGTTTAAGTCAGTAACCCGTGAAGTGTCACACAGTGAAACAGGTCCTGCCTCTCCTCTCTACCTCTCTCTGTGCCTCGTGCAGTCGTGTAGTGTAGCACTTTGCTTTCCTAGTCTGACTATCATGTTCCCCAGAGGATATCTTAGCTCTGCAGTTCCTTTCTTCTCTCCCTTCCTCCCTCTGCTCAGTCACATGCTATAAGGTGCCAGACACATCCCACACCATACCCCAATCTGTAGTGCTCTCTCATGCACAGGAGAAAATACTAAAGGAATGTACAAAGATGTGAATCCTTGTTAAAAACAAAGCATGATTTATTTTGCAGAAGGAATAAAACTCTTAGAAAGATATTTTTAACAATTTAAAGATATGTTTACATTACTTTAAGACATATAATTTTGTGATAGTCATCCATGAAGCCTCAGTTTTATCCAAATATATCAAGAAGTGTTGACTATGTCTGAGATTTGTCCTTGCAAACTTGTTTTTGCCGCTGGCTTACAGAGTCCTTTTTTGCCCTGCTATCATTCTTTCAGCCTGTGTTCCCAAGCTATGACTCTTCCGGCCTTGTCTTCTAAGCGAGAGTCTTCAGGACCTATGGCTGTGGTCACTGACCTTAACATCTTATATGTCTGTAAGAGTAGCTACTCTGAGAGAATTTCTTTTCTGCCTGTTTCCTCAGGCACAGTGCTGCCAGATCAGTCTGAATATAGCAAACATCCCATTAACCAAGCAACACACATAATCTCTCTCAGAGCAGCACTAAATTTAACATGGTCATTAAAAAATGCTGCTAGGGATTCGTCTCATAGACCTGCTACTATTCTGCAGCCTACAAAATAAAAGACTAGCATGCCATCTTAATTACACCAAATAATTATGAGTTGCAATCAGAGACTCTCAAGATGCATTTACTCCAGAAACTGAGGGGAGCATATGAAAAGGGGAGGGAATTAAAATGAAGTTGATAATAAAGCTGAGATTTTCCTTACTATGCATGTTACCATGTCAACCTGAGTTATGCAGCATCACATTTGAGATCTATTCAAGACCCCTTCAAAAGCTTAGCAACTAACCAGGATATTATAGATGGATTTTCAGCTGATTTTGACATCTTTTGCATGATAAATGCTACTTAACCACATTCTTTTTCTGGTTTAATATCAAATACAACTGAGCAAATGTTTAATTATATCCATGCAGATGGTTTATTATGTAAGAGATAATTACTTGTCCCACTTGAAAGTACGAAACCATGCAGAAAACATGAGGCTCAATCATTTTAAGACAGCAAGTAACTTAATATAAAGTATTATTTCTTGTGCATAGCAGAGAAAAACGTGAAACCTCAATATCCTGTATGTGTATAAGTCTCAGATGGTTTAACAGGAATTCTTTTATGTTACTGTGTGACTATTTCCCCAGTTCTAGCGGCTTTCTTAATGTCAGCAAATCTTTCCCCTGCTGTCTGACAGTGGCCTAAAGCCTTTTATTGAAAATTGAAGCAATGTTAAGTTTGACAAGTAATCTTTCAGAAAATGCACTTTCCTTTATTCTTAAGTACTTAAATATATATAATGGTCTTTATAATTTGAAATACTTTACATATGTTATGAGAAGTATTAGTTACTGTTTCAGCATAGATTTGAGCATTGTATAAGTTGGTACACAACAGAAGTTGGTAGATAGATGCTATTAAAGGATTACAATATTTTTACCTGTTTCCATGTTAGTTAAGCTATTTAAATGTTTTGAGGAACAAAAGACGCAAAAAAAATATTACTTAAAAGCAGAATAAAAGTATCAGCGTAATATCGTTTAAATTTGCACTCTTAATGAACAACCTGGACTTCTGGGTTTTTTAGTAAAACACTGTGTTTAACCCGCAAAAGGGAATAACTCCAGAAATTATAAATCCAATGCACAAGATAATCAGCTAGATGAAAGTCACCAATAATGTAAAAGTGATTAACCACAATTTGGTATCAGATGCAAGAAGTTCTCTCACTCTTAAGACAAACGCTAAAATAATTGTTCTCAAAGAAGCAGAGCAAATGGAGTTTAGCCAGTTGCACATCTTGCCTGTATTACTTCTTGGATGTGCAGTGGTGAGAGAGCTTCTTAGTCTTTTCCTGAGCACAGACACAAATACACTTTCTCTGTAGCCAGGTGTATTATTTCATAACAGTTTCAGGAATTCCAAATAGTTCAGCTATCTCCTCTTCTCCCGTTTGATTGCAGTTCCCAGAGGCTGCAGATGATCAGGAGGCAGTTGATGGATATGACTTGCTCGACAAGGGTAGCAGGCTGGCAGTGATCCTCCAGACAGCGTGAAGAGTCTCTGTGGGAGAATGGATGGTTCACACCTTTTCACTGCCAAAGACATGCTGAAAGTTCAGGTAGGTACTCAGTTTGACAGCATTTGCTCCTTAACTACTTTTTAATTGAGCATCACTGAATTTTATGAGTTTCGTATCTTTAGCTAAACCAGTACAGAAAATCTCTGTCTCAGCACATGTCTGCCAGACTGATCCATTAATGCAATCCCTGCATGTTCCCTGGGCAGCTCAGCATATTCCCCAAACATCCACAATCTCAGTAAAAAAATTGTCTTCCTGTGCTACTTCATATTCCAGGATAAAAACAGGACTACGGAATAACCAACACTCCCCTCTGGCTCACTTCAGTTATGTTTCATTTGCACACAGATAGCGTGCAGGAGCAGAACCATACTGCCTACTTACTAGTTACTCAAACATGTAATTCCTGAGCTGTGGTTTCCAGGGACCCCATCTTTTATCTAATCCCTGATGATGCTGGATACAGAGATAGTCCAGTGGGTATCTCAACCAAGGATTACTTACGTTGCTTTCTGTTTTCTCCCTTTCCATTGGCAAACAAAAATAGAGAGCAAGAGGGAGAAAGAAGCAAAGGGCAAAGGTGGATTAGAAAGAAAGAAAAAATCAGAATTATAATTACTTTTCAATTGTGTGAATAGTTTTGAAAAATGTACCTATAGCAAAAGCTGTGCTTTTGTCAGGCTTATGAGTTAAAAATAATATTTTAGAAGTTGATGGATTTATTTTACAAGAGAGCTGAAGTGACCCTATACAGACTAAGGCTGAAATCCGTATTAAGATGAATTCTTGAAAATCTGGTTTGAAAAATGCTTTTGCCTCCTTTCTCATTGAACAGGGATTGCTTTATTGTTGCTGAGCATACACAGTGGGTCCTTCAGTTTCCCCACGGCCACATACTGTATAGTGCAAAGCTGGTAGGATTGCCCTAGATTCTGCACCTTTTCTGCCATTCTGTCTGTGTGAGAAGCCACAAAAACTGCAGAAAGAAATGTTGTAATAGCAATTTTCCTGAACTCCCTGCAGAGTTTTTGGTGTCCCTACTTTTTCATTCTCGAGCTAGAGAGGAGACACAAAGCTTTGGGGTGAGAAAGGATGAAACAAGCACAAAGCTGGGTGAATAAAAAAGAGGAAACAAAGTAAAGGCAGGCCTTTAAAATGTATGCTGCTTGTTATAGTATTATAACTGTGCTTGATGATAATATGCCAGTAAAAAACCACGGGTCTAATCACAAGGAATGTGTGCTCTTATGTGTATCTACTATCATATGCTCTCAGAGATGCAAGTTAAAATGAAAATTGTGAGTATAGGTTTTAAGGAGCACTCATTTCTGCCCATGTTGGGTCAGCCCCATCTATATTTCATGGTGAACCAACTTAAAACAAAGAGGTGCAGTGTGTCTACCAAACTTAATTAAAGCAAGTTTATTAGATGATACTCTGAATGAATTATGTATATTACTGGTTTCATTACAAGATACTATAGCTTAAAATACTCTCCCTTAGGTACATAAGGAGTCCTGGCATGTTTTCCCACAAGTTGGATCTAGCAGAACAAAAGTAGAACAGGTACATTCCTGAATTTATGAAAATTGAGATATGTGTATGTGCTGAGAACTGAGGGATTGCATAGCTATATGGCAAAGAGGGGGTGATTGCCATGTGGGGGCTGAGAGGAAGAAACAGGCTGCTGTGTTGAAAACTGAGGGGGAGAGTGGTTATATAAAGCTGAAAGACAAGGTACTGCCTACATACCTGATATAAGAAGATACACCTTGGGAAGAATCAGTGATAATGAGAGATACACAGGAAAAGGAAAGGATATATATGTATGCTCATGTACACACATCAGACACAATACAAAATGGGACAAGGAAGGTTAACTGTTTAGTATTTGTACAGATTCTCTTATGTTCTACATCCTAGCCTCTCCATCCTTTTTTTTGTGAGTTTCTTTTATGTATTTTTTTCCCCTTGGATACAAGAACGAGCTGAAATTCAAAGGAAAGCAAATTGCCTTGTTTGGGTTGTTTTGTTTTGTTTTGTTTCTAAAATGAAATACTATACAGCAGCCTTAAAGGGAATTTGGTCTGTCCCAAGCAACCGTAAATCTACCCCTCAGAGAGCCAGGGTCAAACGTGTAACATGTATGATATATATAACATACCTGCTGTTTGAGAGGTACAGCCCATTGGTTTCTTAGGACTTCATTTGAAAATGTTTGCCACGGTGTGATTTGTGCAACACTCGCAAGCATATGCCTCCTATCTGAACAGTGCTAAAGAAAATACTGCCATTTATTTTGTGATTCAGTGTGTTGCAGTGGGGGCCCTTTGCATGTGACTGTAATACAAATGGCATATAAATAACCCCTAAAAGCAGAGGGGGGTTGTAATGAGCCATTAGTATAAGATATTCTTTTATCTTCTTAGTCCCAGTTTATGTTGTATTCAGAGAGTTCTTATTCTTGCAAGTATTAGGTTATGTGTCGAGTATTAAGGCATTTATAAAATTAACAGTTCTATTACACCAACAATTGGAAACTGGCATCAGTTGTTAATCAGACTGGCAGCCTGTGGAAATGAGCACCATGTGATAATGGGAGAAGGGGCTATGTGTGCACATTTATCTCTGCCTCTCCCTACCAAGCACTCTGGAAAGCCTCTTGCCAGGTAATGCCCGGGCTTCAGCAGAGGGAACATGGCTGTGTTTTGCCATGACTGGCAGAAGGCAAACCCTTTACCCTTCTGGCCACACAGTTCTGAGCTAAAGGACTCGGTACAGAATGACAGTACCAGCTCCGCCTCAAGTAATCACAGACAGCATCTTCTCAGCTTAGTTTCTGTCCTGGATCCTCCTAAAGCTTTAATCCTAAAGATTGTCCTTCACCCTGGTGTGCCTCTGTGGTCATCAGATACTGTCTAATTGTCTCTTTTGCTTCTATTATCCTGGTAGAATATATTCGTGAAGTATTCCTGTGTATCCTTGATGGCAGGCTCAGAGTCTCTGCTGCCTTCTTTGCAGACACAAATTTGCAATAAAATACAATAAAATGAAGAACAGTGATGATAGGCTCTGAATATTGTCTTACTTTCCCCAAAAGGGACAAATGAAAACTAAATAGGAAATGAAAGTTTCCACTCCTCTCCTGAGGGTTGATGTTACAGTCCTTGGTTATGAAATTTCAAGGGCTGGAGGTGTGTGTTTGCAATTGCATTATAGATTTCTATGAAGTATCTTTAGAAGATCTTTGCTGAAAGCTTTCTAAGATTGGATTTGAAAGAGAGGTGAGGAGATATGTTTTATGTTTATGTTTCATGTTTTATCTTGACTGCAGCAGGAAAAGGGCTGAATCATCAGACTGAAGATGTTTGGAAAGTAATATTCCTGCTGATCGCATTAATTGTGAAATAAAACCAAGCCAATTCTCCTTAAATTTGAAGCATCTTTCTCATTAATTACAGATACTGAACTTTGATCTTAAGCAAGTGTTTGCAAGACTGCTTAGGTGGGGAATCTGTAAAACAAAAAGGTTTGTTTTCTAAAAGTAAACAAAGAATCAGTTTCTAAATAACTAAAAAGACAAACAGAGAACAAATATTAAAGGCATAAGATGAAGAAGACATCCAAAAATAGAGCTGAGCATGGGTGACAGTGTCCTGACTAATACAGGACAGATAATGCAATTATTAAAAAACAAACCAGAACTATGACTTAGCAGAACATTTACCTATATGCTGATTCAAGTATATACTTAAACCCCCTAGAATTCAGTAAACCTAATTACTTACTTAAATCTTTGCCTTTAACGAAACTGTAAGAGTCACAGAATTTTACTTTTTTAGAAATAACATAAAATATTGTGTATGCCTAATAGCTTTAAGAAAGTGCTAAGGATTGAAGAAAAAAGGGTAAATATATAAAGAAAGGTTATATGTGCTGCTCAGAACTGTGGGAACAGCTCTCATGAATGAACTCAACTTCTCTAAATCATAGCCAAGTTTGCAGAGCTGAAAAGCTGTGTTGAGCTGTTCATCTTAGGTTTGTACATTTATATTAAAGAAAATCCCACCCTGATTCAGCTCATTGCTAACAGTAGCAAAATTCTTAATAAAATTTCAAGGGTTGCAGGAGCATTAAACCTTTGGCATATGAATGAAAGCTGGGGCTGGATATAACAAAATGTAGTTTAACTGGACACTGTTTCCCCAGATCAAAAAAGCATCCATTTTATTGTAGGGAAGTATTATGAACCCAAGGGAGTGACTTGGGTCTTGTAAGTCACTGGACTGCAGATGTTTTTATTTAGAGGTCATGGTGGAACGAATCTATACCACTTTTACTCTGAACAGTTTGGGATCCAGTGCAAAAAACACCTGAGTGCACAACTAATCACTGAGACCCAATGGAGCCATTTGCATTAGTGAAGTAATATTGCAGAAGTGTATGCCAAAGACAAATACTTTTTGTGGAATGATACACATCAAAGAGTGTGGATACCTCATCAAGGTACAAAACCTTGAAACTGGCTCTGTGGGACCAAAGCACACATGTTTTTTGTAGTGTGGAGCAGTGGAGGGGACGTTCTTCTGCTGGTAGCTTGTTGCCAATAACAAAATTGTAAGTTTGCCATCGGTTGCCTGAATTGCTAAAGCTTAGTTTCTTTGGCTGTACCTGCATTGCTAAATGCCTTTCCCACGGGTACAACCCTGCACTACCAGCTGCAGGATGGCTCCTGTCTACGCTGGGACTTCCCCTGCCTGAACAAGCTGGCTGCATCCAAACCAGCCCTGGGCTTCCTCCTCGGGGACCTACGTGGTGCCCTGGTTGCTGAGAAACATAATTGGTTTTTAATAGTTTGTATATTCTAGTAGAAATTGGAAAAAAAAGTTTCAGCCTATCAAGAGCTGTATTTTTATAACATGAAACAGAAAGAATGTATTACCTGTTCTGGGGAGACATGTAAGGCTGCTTGAGGCTGCAAAGCCTGCTGAGAGTGGGTTGCAAGAATGTAATGCAGGAGTTAACAGCTTGTCATATCATAATTACAGGTCATATCATCTTTGGAGAACACTTTTTGGACTGAATTATCCCCAGAACTGCACCTAGAGTTTAGTTTGTGGGGAATAAAATGCTTCAGTCCAAAGGAGTGCTTACCCTGAACCAGTGTGTACGGTATAGATGATCAGGGGGCCAAGACCCAGAAGAAAATTGGAGGAATAAGATATTTGGTAGTTCTGCAGTACCCCTTGAGAAAAGGTTATGAATACACAATTCCCCATTAACCATTCAGAGACCCTAATAGCTCTCTGAAAAAATATAAACAAGTCACCTGTGAAAAATGACAGTATGAATCTTATTGCTTTTCCTCATTCAACTGCTGCCATATAAAATGTTTTTTGTCTGACAATCTCTCTCTTATGGTCTCCCTCTAGCATTAAAAATAAATGCATTTAAAAAATATTTTGCCATCTCCTCTTATTACAGGCTCTGGCTGACTTTTAACAAGAAATACAATTTCAAAGAAATCTAACCCAGTGCCTTGCTCTAAGTTAATTAAAATTGTTTGCATCTTTTCTTTAGCATTGCTCACATCACTGGAATCAACCACTTAAGTGGCACGTGGATTCCAGGTTTCAGCTTCACCAATTCTGTAATTATAAAAGGCAGTGTTTCATCTCCTGTTTCGAAAAGTAAAAAAAATTAATATAGTTATGCAATTAAGTATGAGGAGCACAGAAAGGTGTGAGCTGGGTACTGGGAGATCCACCCTCGACTTAATGCAAAGCTGTAGGAGACCCAAGAAGAACAGTCATAAGAGGGTGAAGTTTAAATAGGTTGTTTGTGCTCTAGGTATCTGAACCATTTCACATGTGCCTGTGCTTCGCATAAAGTACACATGGGGAACAAGGAATATCAAAACAGGCTGCAAAGCTGGGTGAAATGAATGTTGTCCCAAGCTTCTAGATCTCAGAAGGTTTTAGGGGCGAGGGCTGCAGAGCGTTTCACCTGTGGAGACTGATGCTCCTGGACATGCAATGCCACAGGGTATTATGGACACGAACAGAAAGCACTGCACGCCAAAAAGAAAGGATGTTAGTCAACTTCAGGCGCCTCAGTCCTTAACAGAGAGCTGTAGAGGGAGTTGCTGGAATAAGACTTTCTTGCTGTCCTCCATATATTTAATGAAAGGAGAAAATTGGCTAAAAAACCGTTTTTATCTGTGAGAAAATGAGCAGCAGATTGCAGCAGACTACAGCAGATTTCAATCTACTAGGCACACTACAAAATAAAATGTTTTAAGATTTCTTTAACTGCATAACACAGGTGCAGGAACACTGTATTCTTTGATGTTCTCTTTCACCATTATGTAAAAAAATGAAATTAAAAAACAAGTCTTCAGGCTCAGGAGCATTTAAATATTAATATTTCCTATAGAACTATGATCTTATTAAAAGTACATATTTTACAAATTAGGTTATGTGAATGAAGAGCAAATTTAATTCACGTATTTCAAAGTTACTGAATATTTATTTCCTAATGGAAGCTCTTATTATCAGTTTGATGTTTTTAGCAGAAAAAGGCCTCATCAGGGAGCAAAAATACTTTGTTTTATAAAGGGAAGTCCTACTATAGTTACTCCAGAAATCTTCAAAAACTAGTGTAGCACTACATAAAATTATCTATTTTAGAACTAAAAGGTAGGGGGTTAGAATGCTAGATGATACTGGGAAAAGTTTCAAGAGGAATTGATTTGTTTCAATAGAGCTCTAAAATAAATTCCATTAGATCAAGCAATATTTATAGAAAACAACAAGAGAAATCACTTTCATGGCAAAAATCATTACATATTACAGAGCACCTTGGGAACATCTGTGCTGTTAAGCACTGTTTGAAAATTGTGCTTTCCATCTATTAAATCTCAGATAAATGAAGCTGTTCTCGAACAACTTAGAAAATAATTTAAAGAGTTGGTTGTTCATGTCAGATCACCATAGGGAAAAAAAATTCTTTACTGGGTTATGCATATATTCAGGGGCTATTGCAGTCCCAAAATCAGGAATGGGTCAGAAACAAAATAGGATAAATAAGGAGCTACATGGTAGCGTTCAACCTCCAACCTTGATCAGGTGTGACACCAGCAAAACACCTGTATTCCAGATTAATCCAGAATTGCAAAAGGTAGAGTAAGTTAGATGGCTCAAGATACTGCTTCTCAGGTGACTGATACCAGGCTTGGATGACAGTTAAGACTGTACTTTAGATTAGCAGAACCCCTGCATTTCTTGCATTCCTCCACTGCAGTGTACCTTAGCAAGAGATCAGCTTTGCTCTCAGTAACTCTGAACTGTGATAATGTGGCCCTCACAGAGAAAAGAACAATTTCAGCTTTGTAAAGGAAGATCTGTAGACAATGAGTAGCATAGCATTGTTGCATGATTTATTTGAAGTATTAGACAGTAAAAGCTTACTGAATCATACACAACAATCTGGCTGAGCTTTACCAGTCTGACTTTGGCCCATTGCTTTTGTCTAATACTCTGTACATATTAGATTCTGCCCATTCAAGTCCACAGTGTAATAGGCATAGAAAAATATCTGGATAACTAATTAATATTTGGAAAGCATCTGAGTATTCCAAATTCTTTAGTTGTATAAAACAATTTAAATTTCATATTTAGTGCAACAGGTTAATTGTCTGAATTGGCCACAATTCACAAAAATCTTAATATTTTAATAATCTTTTCAGCACAACAGTGATTGTATGTCTCATTATCTTCACACAAATCTTTAAAAAAGTATGAGTAGTGCCTGGGATATATACTAAAAAAAAAAAAAAAAAAAGGAAAAATGTGTCAATTCAACCAGGTTCATTAGTTTAATTAAACTGATTTTAAAACACAAATAATGTCCAGATTAGCCTTCCATCCTGTATTCCAGACAGAATCTAGATTGTCTTCTGTGCTCTTCTGATGTACACGACGATTCCCACAGGATTCCATTGTGACAACACTGTGTGTGTTTGTAGACTATCTTCAGATTCCATTTTGGTGGCTTCTAGAAGAATCTGTCTCCAACTGTGCATGAATCTGCCAATTCCTCACATCAGCACTGACAGTCCACAGGCGATCTAGCGAGTTGAATTAATTAGGAAATATTTTGGGGTTTTTTTAATTCTTCACTTGGATACTAAGTCATTTTGGATGCTCTTAGGCGTCATGCCTGATTGCTCTTAGGCATGTCACAATATTCTCAGACAAAACAGACAAGGCTTTCAGCACTGTAAGATGAAATCTGACCAGATATTTATCAGTCAGTTAAAACTTCTATGTGATTATTTGCCTCACTCAATACACTTTTATAAGTTAATTGTGTTAGTGTCTTTATTACATCCACTTTGCATTTTGACAATGCCCAAGAACTACATGAAATTGTTTCAAATTAATATTGGACTTGGTGTGTCAAACTGATTAGTGGTTGTTACTACGATTTTATATTCCAGCACTGTGAACTCAATTGTTTTCCAGTACATTGCATGTATTATTTTACAGCAAAGCTTCGGAGACTTTTTTGCTTCTGAAAGCCTCTTGCAAATTCATTCTGTTTTGACTGGATGACAGGATATCAGCAGGGGATGACTAAAAACCAGCAATAAGAAAAAAAAGTTTCCCTCTAGGAGACTCAGACTCAGCTGGAATGCAGACTTCCCTTTGGATGGGAAAGAATTTTTAATTATGTAGAAAGAATAACTGCAAAAAGAAGAAAATGTAGATAATTAACGACTGGCTGCACCCAACAACAGCAAGCATTCATCTGATTATTTTCAAACAGAAAGTAATTATGACAATATTCAGAGTATGAGCAATAAACTACTTCTTCAGGTACTCTTTTCTGCTTCCTAGAATAAAACACCCCCATGTGACTGTGTCACTTAAAATTTTGTAAAGGGAAGAAAATCCTCTGAGTCTTCTTATGCATATTCTGATCAGCTCATGGAAATGTTAGAGTCTTCACACAAGTAACTGGTGTGTGAAAGTCTTCAGCATTCAAAGGAAAAGGGAAGAAAAAATGCCTGGACAGTCTGCCTTCACTATAATCACCCAGGTTTGTAATCGTGTGGTACTATCCTGATTTAAAGGAGTTGAAGAGCAAGTCCAGAACAGAAGTTAATCAAAGAAATGGGACAGCAGCTGTTAGAACTGGCCTTCTTTGGCACAGGGGTGTACTGTTGGCTTTTGGTCATCTTGTCGACTAAAGCCACCATGTCCTTCTCTGGAAAGCTGCTTTTCAGCTGTTGGTCCCCAGCCTGTGTTGGTGCCTGGAGGTTTTCTATTCCAGAGAAGTTTGAATTTGTATTATCTCTTTTTTTTTGGTTTTGAGGTTTCTGAGGTTCTTATAAATCCATGAGTCAAATTATATTCAACCCTAAACTAACTGAATTTTTTAGATTAAAAAAATAAGCTAAAAATAAAAGCAATTGAAATATATTGTCCTTCAAAAGGAAAAATCTCTTCACTGCAAGGCTTGTCAAGCATAGGGACAGGGTACCCACAGAAGTGGTTGAGCCAGCATCCCTGCAGGTATTTAAAAGACATGTAGATGTGGCACTGAGAGACATAGTTTAGTGGTGGACTTGGCAGTGCTATGTTAACAAAGGTCTTATCCAGCCTAAAAAGTTGCATCATTCTATGATTCTGCATTCTTGGAAGCATTGCAAACCTGCAAGGCTGCATTACTGAGTAATGTCTGAATGCAACTCGTGAGAGGTTAGAGAGTTATTTTCAACGAACAGAAGGTCGGTAACTAAGAAACAATACTTTAGTTCATCTTCAGACCCACCATTTTGCTTTGACAGAGCAGCTGTGTAAAGATTTCCGTTTAGGAAGCATTGTAGGGCTGAACGAATCTTCTCAGTTATTTTTTTCAAGCTTCAAGCTTCTTAGTTCAAACATTTTCGTACTGAAAGCCGACATTCTTACTTATGAGCCTGGTATCTGTTCTCCTTTGTGAGACTTAGATTAATTTACAGCCTGTAGGTAGGGGCAGCTACAACCATTTCAGGAAAACAAGTTACTGGTATCTTTATCATGATTATGCCGGTATCACTGGTAAAATATTTTGCTTTCAGGTTCTCCATGGACCACAAATGATGGTAGTCTAAACAGCCTTTAATCTTCTCATTGGCAAGAATTATACTTCTCTGCAAACTGACAGTGTTCTGCCTGGAAAGAAAAAAAAAAAAAAAAGGAAATGATCTTATTATTGCTATTATTACTTGCAGCACAGTTTCTCCTGCTGATGGCAAGGGTAATCAAGGTGATGGAAACCCACACACTTGATTCTCACTCAGTATATTAAAAGATGTGAAGAGGCAAGTCCTGAGCTCCTTAAATTAGATAAACTTCGACTGAAAAAAAAGGTACCTTTTTTCAGAAGAATAATTTACACTTAAGATTAACTTAAGCACATAGTAGCCATTGCTTTAATGAAAATTCAATACATTTTTTAATCTAGCTCTCAGCTTATATTTATGTTGGTAATGCCGTATATAAACTGAGAAAAAAAAATCACATTTTACCCTGCCCAAATAACCAGACATTTAACATAACACATTTATATGATGTGTTAGGGATTTAATTTTACAAATTGCAAAATTTGCTTTATCCTGATAAATTCTCTCTATATACAGATGCATGGTTCAAACTGTTCTGCAGTGCTTCCAGTCACCAACTGGGAAAATACAAGACTCTTTAAATGTTAGTGATAGATAAATTCCCTGAGGAGAATAAAGGGATGAGGAAGGTCCTTGAAAGGCACTGCTGAGGCATTTTTAAATGACAAGAACTGTTGGCAGCACCAGAACAAGCAGAAATAAGTGATCTTGTAACCTTTTATTAATGCTTACATTTCTGTGCCTAGATCAAGCCTCAGGACAGAGATTGCATGCTTTTGTTAGGTTTTGTTTGTTATTTCACTCTTACTGATTTCCTGTTGTTAAATAATCCAGAGCAAACTACACACACTATGCTAGAAATTATGGCTGTGGTCCATCCTGTGCATACCCCAGCAAGGAAGAACTCTGGTGGAGGTGGTCTAACCCATACAGAACATCATCCCACCTTCTCCTAAGAACCCTTGAGTTGTATGAGTCCATTCCTGTGGCTATCCTGCCTGTGGATATCTGGGCTATGATTGATAGATGGAAGCTGAATCAAATGGACAATTACCTTTCCATTCCAGTTAGCTGTATGGCCTTTACTTTTCTTCCATATATTTTTTCATTTCACACATCCTTACACACATTCATGACTGTTAATTTTAGGCACTCAGCTGAGTTTTCTCAAAGGCGAGAGGGAAGTGTCAGTGAAAATGCACTTGCCTCAAAAATGGAATAATTTTCTAGGAGCAACACTCTTGCTTTTTTGGTCTTGAGAGGGGATCTTGAGACTATTTTCTCAGGTTAAAGAGGGATCATAACTCATATAGGCTGATAATTAGATAATTTCCTGAACATAAGAGGAAAAAAAACAACCACACCAAAACCTCCCCAAGAGATTGCCTAAGTCTTTCTAAGATTTGTGGAGTTCACTGAAATAATACTTGAAACATGATTTGATGTAAGAGGATTAAACAAAAAAGAAAAAAAAAAAAAAAAGAAAGAAAAAAGAGTCCTGACCAATAAGATTTTGTCACATCCCTGACAACTGTATCCTCCTACATGCACAAAGTGCTTTCACTCATGAAAACCTGTCTTAGCAAAGCTCAACTTGCAACTACGGAGAAGGTTCTGCTTGGTACTTCTGCGTGCTTTAAAACCTGCCTGAAAGGCAGGGGTGAGGGCTGAATTTAAGACAGTCATTAAGGAAAGTGGGATTCTGGCATGAAAAACTGGATTAGTGCAGCCTGCACTCACCCAGCATCAGAGAAAGGAGGAACTTACTGTCTTTTTAACTGGAACTGCTTTACTCCATTTTCTGTATCTCCAAGGAGCTCAGCTGCAGACCAGCTGGCTGACCTGACAGGAAGGGGAAGATGGGCACCTGTGTAAAAAAAACCAAACTTACAGTCACACACTGCCTGTAAATCAGCCCAGCCAAGGTCTTCAGCAAGATCCTCAGGACACCTGAACACCAGACCCATGCTCAAAGCATCTTTAAATTTGATTATTCCTTTTGGTTTTGAATGGAAACCTAGAGGTCACGTAAGTCAAATCTGGTTTGAGACCTGTGAAGTAGCAGTGCAAATTATCAACAATTCTTTGGCAAGGGTATTGTTAGTGGCTTGCTGCAGTCTCGCATTGCCTCTCTTGTTGGCACACAGCTCCTTTGGCAGCTGTGGTGAGTGAAAATTCTCCCTCAGTGGCTGTTGTATGGTCGTTTCTACTAAGTTTCCGAGTGCCGTATTCTGGTGTGTTTTCCAGCTCATTAGAGAAGGTGATACATAATCCTGGGACAGAAGTCTGGCCCTGGTTTCTGGAGACCAAGGCACGGCACAACATCAATATAAAACTGTCTGAGCTGCTTGTGGGAATGCTTCCAGGTAACTCACAGCAGGGTGCCAAGGGACTTGGTGTCAGGCAGCATCCATACATATAAATGGTGCCACTGTGATGACATGTACAGCCACACAAACGGCACTCAGAAGAACAATGGCCTAGGCTACTACAAGATTAAGAAAAATTACTCCTGATGAGGGACAGGTTACACACTTACCAAGATCATAGAATCCTGGAATGGCTTGGGTGGGAAGGGACCTTAAAGACCATCCTATTCCAACACCCCTGCCATGGACAGGGACAGCTTCTCTAGACCAGGCTGATCAAAGCCTCATCCAACCTGGGCTTGAAGACCTCCAGGCGTGGGGCATCTTCTCTATGCAACCTGTGCCAGTGTCTCACCACCCTCACAGTAAAAAAATTCCTCCTACTATCTAATCTACTCTCTGACAGTTTAAAACCATTACCTCTTCTCTTCTATCACTACATCCACTAGTGAAAAGTCTCTCTCCTGCTCTCTTGTAGGCCCCCTTCATGTTCCGGAAGGTGCTGTAAGGTATCTCCAGAGCCTTTTCTTGTCCAGGCTGAACAACCCCAACTCTCTCAGCCTGTCTTCTTGTGCATGATGAATAGACCTGGTCAATTGACACTCAGCAGTGAAGAAGAATAATTGAGATACAAATCCTGAAGGACCCACATCTGTCAGGAATACCTCTGTGACATGACACAGGCTGGTGGTGATGGAAGTCCAGGCATCAGATGCCTCTTTCATTGCTTTGAAGTGTTTTTGCAGTGTAATGATAGAGGGAAAATCAGTTAAGCACAGGGAAATATTTTTAGGTAGGGTGTACAATACCGTAAAATATCTAGAATGAGTTCTGAGTGCCTGAAAAGTCCTATTTTGGATATAATTTTTATAACAAGATAGTACTTAAAGAATTACCAAAACATCATTTCCCCTCCCCCTTTATTTACCTCAGGAGATCAAAGTAGTAACTTCATAGTAATAACTTCATTTGATCATAGTTCGAATAGTAATAACTTCATTTATTTTCTAGTTAAAATAATCAGAAGAGTTTATATTATCCTTGAAAGCAAGCTGTGTTTAGTAGTTGCTTACTGAATTAACAACACTCACCATCTTGGATTCTTCTGGTAGGGGGGGAGCAGCTCAAGTTCTTCCCAAGGAAAATAATCCCATTTCACCACGTGTGCCCTTGTTTTGTACCACAGTGGAGGAGCTCAGAAACAAAACTGTTGCATTCCTTGAAAATTAATGTCCATAGAAGCTGTACATTACAACATCTCAGCATGATCCAGTTAAATTTTTCCAGTTAAGTCAGCTTAAATATATTGCTTAGTCTTGTATGTCTTTTACAGACATTCATATGTAGTGATTGCTCTTTACTCTTTTCATTATAAAATTACGAGATTGTAAAACCAGCATTCAGAAACTTGGTAAAAAGAACAGACAAATCAGTTATGAGTTTGAAAATTCTTTAACCTTCATTTTACGTGCTTCATATTGCAGTGATAAATCATAATCTGATAGTGGGAGACCTTCCACTGTGTTGTTTTGTTTTGTTTTGTTTTTTCTAGAAATCTTTCATATTGGAAGTGATTTAAGTGCATTGCATCTTTTCCTTGCCAACACATGGTAGTTTCAAACCAGCCAGTCTGATGTGCATGGCACTTCTGTGGGGAACTCTGCAGTGGCAGTCATGGTGTTTTGTTTCCGACAATAAATTCCTGCTAACTCATTACTGGAAGTTTGCAAATGCCTTGAAAGAAGACAAGCCTGTGCTTTCATCCTTCCAAAAGCTGGGGGAGAAAGAGTGTGTGCTATCATTACAGTCATGCAGTTTTTATTTCCCATATACCTAAATGTCAGTCTTTTAAAAATCCAGCTTAAAGACTCATTTTAACAGCACACATCAAAGGCAGATTCCCAGGTGAGTTGGATGGTGTGGAAAAGTAGACAGCAAACAGTGATTTACAGACATGGAGAGTGTCCAGCAGCAAAACCACATTTCTGTGTCAACCTTAAAGGGGGTTCAAGGAAAGTTGAGAGTTTAATCTGCTCTTTGTGCTTCTGATCTGTTTTTGCTTTGGAATGGGGAAAAAGTTGGTTTCACCTTTCAGTTCTCATGCAACAGAACAAATTTACAAAAATGTTTACATTTTTTCAGAAGGTTTTTGCTCTGACTGTGCCTATTATAAAAGTGTTGTAACAACAAGAGCTTAAAAAAATGTTTCTTGCCCTTAGGTTGTGCAAATAGCAGCACTGTGTGCCCTCTGCCAGCACGACTCAGTGACTTTTTAGATGAGTAAGAGGGCCTTTACAACTTGTTTGGTTCTCCTTCCTTAATAACTACATTTTCCTAAACCTACCAATTTTTTTTCTGATGAAAAAAATTTCAAAGAAATAAAAAAAAAAGAGAAGCAAAGAGATGAAGGAAAGCATGGACCATAGGCAAGGCTAGCTCAGTTGCCAGCTCTTTGAAGAAGGAGAAGAAAGGCAGAAAGCAGAGTTTTGTCGTATAGTTTTTTTGTTATTTTCTCTGCTTTTCAAAGCACCTTGGCTATTTGATCTCTAGCAGAGAGGCACTGTAGCCATTTTATGCCAGAGGCTTATCTTTATATACCCCTTTTAGAACTATATTTCACAGTGAATGGCAAGAAAAACTACCGACTGATCTTCAAAACAACTTGCAAGCAAAATGGCAAGCTATCACACCATCGCTCTCTTAATTTTTCTTTCTGAGGCTCACTTCCACTTTTTTTCTTTTTTTTGGATTATGCTCTCCCAATGAATGCAGTGCTACTTGACCTTTAAATGTCAAAATCCCTTTGAATGGCATTACTGTGAGCTCTGGAGCCATCACCACATGTGAATGGCCAATATACATAGGAATCAATAAATATATTTCATGATGCACAGCCAGGCTTCTGAATTCATTTTATTATTCCTATCACTTCCCCACCCCCACGAAAACAAATTTTCAACTAGCTACTGCTATTTTAAGGAGGGAGTAGGGAGAGTATATACTGGCAGGCTGATTGACATAAGTCAGCCAACTCTTCCAGCTAAAGGTCTGAGTCTGCAAGCTGTTCCTTGTGGGTGGATCTCTGTGCTTAGATTGAGAAGCCTGCAGAATTTAAAATGAAATCAGCTACAGCTAGCTTACAAGACATAAACTCATACTTTAAAAGTTATTCAGGTGAAGAAACAGAATGAAGTCACTTTACATATTATTATTATTGTTACAATTTTCCATTTACTCCCAATCCGTTTCAACATCAAATGTTCTCTGTATTTTTCGTGTGCATTTCTCTGACTTTGGGCAGTAAGAAGAGGTTTCTGTCGCTGCATCTACCAGGACAAAACCCAAAATCTGAGCCAAATATCTTATCTGTTTTCTTGGAAAGGTATGGAGAAAGGCAGAGCAGGGGAACCAGAGATGAGGAGGGAACTGAAACTACTCCCAGTACAGTTGACAGTTTCATTCAGGCTCATCTCTCTAACCCAAGGGTGTTTGGCAATGATCCAGTCATAAGGGATGTTCTGTACCAACCTCAGTTAGGACAAAATAGCAGATTTTGTCCAGTTCTCATGCCAGTAAAGAAAGGAAGATTAAAGGGCCCTTAACTCCATCAGTTTCTGAAGCAGAATGTGGCAGATTTTGAAACCATTAATTAAAAGTAATGGCCATGGCACTCTGCAGAAGAGAGTATGGATTTCTAGTTGTGGCTGTCCTTTTGCCTGCAAATGTGGACTGCTCTGTTTTACCCTTTGGAGGATTCTTGACCCTACAGAGAAGACATTTAGCCTTCAGGAAGGGAGGATGAAAAACATGATTAACTTGCCATGATTTCTCACATTCACTTGGTCTAGACTGGTGGAAGTGTCTGTCACAAAGAATCAGGATCAGGGCTGTGTTGTGCTGCAGAAGCAGTCCATGGCCTGAGCAGACTGCAGGAATCTAGGCACTGCAGAAATCTGGGTATTACATCTTTCTGGGTGGCCAGCCAATAAACACAAATAATCCCATTTTTGGGGGTACAAAAAGTAGAAACATGCACAGTTTCCACCATTCATTCAATTTTCCTGTTTCATTTTTCTGAGTTAGAGGACTCTTGCAGGATTGAACTGGTAATGCCTGTCATGTTGAGCTGGAAACACCTCTAGAACATGACAGAATTATAGTGCTTACAACGCCCACAGGAAACAGTTGTTATCCCACAGACAAGTGAGAAATTGAGTCACCGTATCATCATCATCTCCTACAGCCCAGCCGAGTGTCCTAATTATAACATCATTCCATATTCAGAACTGTCTAAATAAAAGGAAGCCTTAAAGGTAAGCACCTCCATATACTGCGTTGTCTCGCTGTCTCACATTTGAATTACGGACACCTAGGCTGGGTCACAACCTGCAGGGTGACCTCAGGGGGTGGTGTAGACCAAATTAAGGGCTGTTCAGTGCTCACCTGATGAAATGCTTTATCCTGAAGAGACCAGGTCATGGCCATTACTGAGAATTCTCCACCCAGCCATGCAAAGCTCCCTCCTGTGTGCTCTCTAGTACACATGCTGACCCAGCACTACGTTGGTTTACTGAGCTTTCCTCCCAATAAAAGGAGCTGATTTGATTACTTAACGGCCCTTAGAAAGCAAATTTAGAAATAATCATCTATTTTCAGCTCAACCACTTCGCCTTTTAAAAATGTTTTCCCAAGAGCCCAGGCCAGATGAATGGAATGTCATCCACGGAGCTGTACAGCTTGCCTGCAATTTCTACCCACCAGCCCAAAGAGGGTAACCAATAGTTAAAGGTACAAAACAGCAACAAGAATGAAACCCCTCCCATAATGAACCCAAGAAAATCCTCTTTCAGTTAGGTAACTATCACCTGAGAACCAAATTACAGGTATTGCAGATTTTTGTGGTTTGTCATACACTAGCTTCAAGTTTTCCCATGGAATGCACCTCTCCTCCAAGTGGGCAGATAGGCTACACATTCACTCCCCACCGAGCACGATTCCACTGGTAATGGTGATGGCAATAGATAATCCCAGAAAGCAATACCTGGATTCCTCCATGCCAAAATCACTGCTTCCAGCAGGTGAAATGGTGCCTTCTACCTGAAAATTCAAAGACAAAACCAAGACTCATAAATATGAGTCATTAAAAGTCATTAAAAATCTTTGGTACAAAGTACTTCCCACAGATATGTCCATTTTTAAAAATTGAAAATAAAATACATATTTTAGAAAAATAAGCATCAACATTTGGTAGTGTATTTTCTTTTTTTTAATTTCTTTTTTTTCTGATATCAAATAGTGTCTTTATTCCAGAAAAGCTGCATGCACATGTTGTCTAGACTGACTTCAATTTCCTACCTTTTCCACCAGAAAAAAAAGCAGTTTTTCTTAAAAAATATCTGCATTTCTCAGCTTTGTGTTTCCACTACCCAGTTAAGAGTCAGATGCCACAAAATAACTTTAGATATTAGCACCTTTAATGCTTCCAGCAAAGCCTTGGTTTAAAAATGCAGGACAAGACGTATACAAATAGAAAAGGCTTATTTGATGGGTGTCATACTTGAAAGAAAATCTTCTGGTATTTCTGCACACACTGAAGAAGTCTGAACTTATCAAGAGTCACCAGTCTGACTAATCAGCTCATAGACAAAAGACTTTTGCTATCACTGCTTTGTTAAAATTGTCAAAATCACAACTTCAGGCTCTTAAATATCAGTTGTGTTGAAGGTCAGTGTGAAAATAGAAGAGGGAGACTGACCTGTTATATTTAAAATAATGATTCTTGGGCAACAACAAAGTGAAATAACTAAGCTGGTAAGAGCATCACTCCCGGAGATGTGCGTAATCAAAATGTTGATTTTCCTGTTGATTTGAGTGGGCGAAAAGGTTACACAAAATCTCTTCAGCATTCCTTATTAAGGAAACCTTTTTCTTTCCCTTGATTATGATTACTCTCAGTGTTCTTATACACATACATTTCAAAATCTGAAATGGTATTTGAAAAAAAAAAGGCAACCAACAACCTATTTTATTTAACCATTTCAGCAGAGTGTTTTCTGTTTTTCAAAGACCAGAGAATTCTGGATGACGGTGAAAAACGTGTGTTGCAACGCACACACAACGACATCAGTGATGCATTCATTTCTGCTCTGTAGAAAACTCCAGTAACAAGAAGCCCTCTAAGTGCTAATCTGTTCCCAAGACATTTGAGAGTTCTGAAATAGAGCACAGTGCAGAATTTTCTGGTTAAGCTGCATTTCATCATGAAGTGGCCAATAACTGAAATGGAAGCTCTCCCCACTTGGGTTGGATAAGATAAAGCAGAGTTGACAGGAGCTCTCCACCATTCCTGGTCATCATCCTGGAGTGGTGGCTGGCTGGCTTAGGCTTCCCCCCATTCAGCATCTGAGTACTGTAAATCTCATCCTACAATTTTTAACTTCTGCTGTGCAATGTACAGAGTGTCAGTAGCGCATTCTCCTTCTGGAACATAACTTGCAGGTCCTATATAATTCAGACCCTCATTGAATCTACTCTGTAAAGTCCTTTGAAAATCTGGCTCTTAACATAAAAAAACCATTCTATATTATCTGGACCATTTTTTAGGGGTCCAGAAGTCTCCTAGGTAATCTTAGGCCATCTTCACACCATTCTATGGAGAAAGTACCTCAGCTATGCTTACACTCCACAGTTCAAAAGAATGCCAAAAGCATGCAGGTTTACTTTAGAATATCTCTCTCTTTTTTCTTTATATAAGAATTTCACCAGTCCATTAAACTTGTAAAATTTTATCTTTGCAAGTAAAGAAATTATGGCTTCAGCAAACCTCTTTTGTTCTGTAGCAGAAGTATCTTCCTCGCCTCTGAGCACCATTTTAGATTAAAAATAGTTCCTTTTAATTTCTTCTTAAGTAAATTTTTCAAAGACTTTTATAGGGTGACCTTCCCTCTCTCCCCCTGCTTTGTATCAATGCTTATTTAAATTTTAAGTTTACATGATTTTTGGTTCTACAATGTTTTTATAGTCATGCTGAACTTTTCCTCAAAACAACTCAAAACTTTCATGGACCAGTTCTGTCCTTCATTGCCTAAACCTTTTATTTAGATTTTAGGGGGGGTCATTTTGGGTTGGGGATTTTTTTGATGCTGGTGGGGTTCTTTTGTTGTTGTACCTCATCAGAGCATTGGCTGAGAAAGCAGTAGGGTGCTTTGTTCTCTGTAGTGTTAGCATGTTCTTTTTCCCATTTTCTGTTTCTTTGAGCACAGACTGTTCCATCTTTCCTACTTGGAAATGCCATGGGTACTGCTCCTAAGTTGTAGTTGCCTGAGACCAGACACATGGTCCACAGAGCCATACTAAGCAGTACAGTTCAAGTAATTTCCAGTGAAAGTTTTGATGGTGAGAGGAAAGAGGACAGACAGTTCAGAAAGGTCGTAACAGGCACCACTGTGGCTGGTGCTGGCACTAGGAAACAGAAAATAATTGAACTCTTCTATGGCTCAGGCTGCAGGTGACTAACTTTCATAAAACAAGTTGAAGGACTAAGTTTGCAGCCCTGTGAAATGCTACAGTGAGAAAGGATGGGCTGCAGACATCAGAAAACAGAAGAACCAGCAATTTAAGCAATTAAGTAGGCAGGGGAGATTACCAGGAGGAATGAGACAGCTATTTTTGCCAAGGGTTTTGGAATATGTGCCCTAAAAACTATTATAACTCCCCACACTGAATGCCAGCCCAGGGGAAGAGTGTGAAATGCCAGATGTCTGCAGAGCCTTTAGCACAAGCTCCATCTTTGTATCCTTCTTAGCCTTCTCAGGAAAGGCTAATTGCAATGATATCCACATAGTGACAAAATGAGCCAATGGTGGAGAATGCTCTGTTATTCTGAACTATGAGATACTGTCAGATGCTGATAACTACCATTAAAAGCCTTTATGTTGATGTAATTGTTGATTTTTTTTCTGATTGGCACATGTCTAAACCATGTGGCCTCCAGTTACATGTGAGATCTTAGCAGGAAGCAGGGTCGTGGAGAGGACAGAGCAAGTGCATGAACCCACCACCCCGGTAAGGTAACTCTTACACACGTGCCATGTGCTAACACTGTAAACCCCGGGCTGCCAGGAACAATCTGGGGCATGATAATCCTGTAATGAGCAACAGCAGGTGCTAAAGTGCTTAAAGTAAATCACTCCTGCAGTCAGCGAATTGTTATTTATGTCAGCACCACCAAAGAGTGCAAATCTGACAGGAGGGTGGCAGCCAGTGACCCCTGAAACTGGGGATTGGGAGCTGCAGGGGACCCCCAGACAGGCAGGGCAGGGAAGGGCAGGGACCATCTCACTGTCCCCGCCCGGAGCGGTACAAACTGGGGACGGGGCACCAGGGGCATCTCCCTGGGGACAGGGACAGCCAAGGCTGGGGCAGGACATCTGCTTGCAAGTGGAGTTGGGGATCAGGCCCTGCGAGGGGAGCCAGGGTCAAGCCCAGCCCAGGATGACTGAAGCAGCAACACAGAGCCAAGGAACTGAGTGTGGTTCCATAATATCAACTTTGTTGTTTTCTAATTTTGATTAGGTTGGAAAGAGAGATTTCTTCTATCTCTTTCAAGCCTTTTGTTGATTTGGATTGTGAGGAATTCCCATTACTTGTCCAGCGCGGCAGATCTGTGGGTACACCCAGAAACAGCAGCCACTTGGAGGTATTAATACAATACTAGCCAAGGCAACAATGAGCACAGCACGACACAGAATGTGTTCAGGATTGGTGCTTTGCTCCAGATGTCTGGAGAGGAAAATTCAGCACAGATGTACGGTCCTCCATTCCTCTCCTTTCCTTTCCAGCCAGGGAAGGACATGGGGCTCTCGCAGCCACCTGAGCAGTAGCACAGGAGCAGCGTCCATCCTCGCTGCACAGGTGTCGATGAGACTGAAGGTCTGGCCTGATAAGTGCTTTCTGATGGCAGCCTAAGGCAAGGCAGATGGTTTCATCCAAACATTTTAAGTGTATTTGGACAAATTATTCTTGCCCTAGGAATATATTATACTAATGAAATTATGCTGTCAGCCATTGCAGGCCTGGCAGAAATTGCAAACTATTTTAATCCTCCAAGAACACATTTGCCCAGGCAATAATTTGACTTGTCATTAGTAAATTCTTAGCTCAGCTTTTTAAGAGACAGGAACACACAAAAAAGTATTGATCTCTGGGTTATTGATTCCTATCACAATTGCATCAATTTTCTTCTAAGGTCTGTAGCAAATTGATCTACGGGCTGTATTTTCCCACCTGTATGTTGGAGGTCCACAGGCTTTAGGGAGAGCTTTTTAGCATAATGCAGCAGCTTGTTGGTTTGATTTCAGAAGAACATGGAGCTTGCCAAATGTACTCAAAGGGAATTAAAAAAAGAAAGGTAATTTGTCCTTGTGAGTACTGATGCAACATGAGAATAGATCTGTGGGCCTTGTAAATTCAATGCCTAAAGAACAGGTCCTCTGTTGAGCACTGGGCTGCTGCAAGAGGAAAAGATCAGCCCAAACGAGAGTCAAATTGCAGCTCATTATTACTTCTTGGCTCAGACTCTCTACTGATCTTGGGTGTCACTGTCCCTAGCCAGAGCAAAAAAATAAAGACATTTACAAGAACAGGGTTCAGCTTACCTTTCTACATGCCGGACAGGTTAATCTGAATTTGTCATCCTATATTCTCTTTCTAGTCAGGGGAAGGAAATCCAGTTGATGTGTCATCTGATCCATTTTAAGCATCTCTGTTAGAATGAGAGGAGATGCACTCTGAAGGTGTCTGGTTTTTTTTTCCCATTGACTACTCATTGAGTATACAGTGATTAGCTCAGATGTATGACTTTTAAGCTGCAAACTGGGACAGATGATTCCCAGGCTTATTTTCCTGCTTTTCATCTTTTTTAAAGATTTCTCAGTATCCTATTCAGCACAGGACGAGTCAATAGTGCACAGCCTTGTTGCTTCATCCTTCCCCCAAAATAACCCTTCAGCTGTGCACAACTTCTCTGGTCCCCAGTCCGCATTGCTGTGTTCCACCACATCATTCCTTAGCAGATTCCCCACAGGACACTTGCTCGTTGTGTGGAGGGGTCAGACAGGTGCGGGGGGAAGCGACTGTTGTAGGGAGTGGTGTGGGAGTGAGGCGTGTCCTGGATCTCACATAGGGTCCTTCTCTTTTCAGGGCTGACATTTTTCCCTGTGACAAGACATGCACAGCAACTGGTGTCAGTGTCACTGCTGTGTCACACTGGGTAGTGCTCATCAGGAAATACCCCGACATCAGTCTTTACTGGTAAATCTCTTCAGTAACATGCAGCAGCTGCCGCTGTTTCTGCACCAACAGAGCACCAATATTATCCATCTTCATTGTAAGACAAAAGAAAATCTATTTGATTTAGCTCAGACTCACTTAGATTCATTGTGGTTTTACCAGCTGGCTTCCCTCCAGCACTGGCGTATTTATCTTTGTGTCACTTCTCAGCACCAGAAACATACTGTTCTCCCCAAATTACAGATGGGTTCCTGAAGCAGAATGCATCTTCTCCCAGGCAACAAGGGGAGGGGTGAGAAGTTACATGGGAACCAGAGCACAGGAACTTTACCAGCCCTAGAAATGAAGCCTGGGAGAGCCCTTTCTGTGGAGTGGTGCATTGAGTTGCCTCCAGAACCACAGGGAAAGCCTGGCTCCACCTGCATGCTGCTCCTGTAGACATGAGAGACTCACTTGGTCTCTATGTGGCTCTTAGTTGGCAGTTTATGGCACAGATTACTGAAGTGCAGGAAGACCAGATTCTAAGCCATAACCTATAAGGAACTAAATCCAGTGTTTGTATTTTTGGAAGAGAGGGTTAAACTGATTTGCCAAGTAAATAAGGTACTGCCATTTTGAAAAGTCTCATTATCCAGTCTAGAGCTGTCTGCCATTAGTGTGACACCTGTGTGTAAAGAGATAAAATTGTGGCAATAAGCTATGATTTTAGTCCACACACTTTATATCTGCTTCCAACTAGAGTTAGTTCAAAGTACAGTTCATGTTTGACACCAGTCTGGCAAAAACAGCAGAAGCTTAATAACACAGAGGCTTGCTTTCTTATTTATTAACTTATTTGCTTGCTGCTGTGTCTGCATCACATTTGCAAAAAGGCCTGCACAGCATCCTCCTCTACTGGAAATGTATTAAGGCTAAATTATGTACTTAATCTTTACCAGTGGAGACAGAATACCACAGGAATCAGGGAAACTGTGAGCTGTACCACCCAGTCGGTTTAAATACAGACAACTCATTAAACAAAGTATTTAAGCAACGAAATATCTTGCTTATTATTAGTAATATCCTGAAGATGAGGAAGCTCATCACCTCAGTTCTCTGGAGCCTGTGGTTATGCTGCATAATTGCATAATAATCAGCCACACAGCCAATGCCTATCCAATAAACATTTTGATTTTATTCCATCATAGAAGAGTACACTGGTGCTAAACTTATTAAATAAAAACAAGTATCATGACTCAATACCATCTTTAATCATGAGACTTTAAAAGAAAAGAAGAAACGGGTTTTTTTGAAATAAAAAATGTGTGCTTACCAGCATTTGAGATTTTTAATTTATATTTTCCAGAAACACTATGGATGAATACTTAAAATGCCTTAGTTACCTCAAAATCATGACTTACCTGAAATTAGTAGAATTACATGAGCAACCATGTAAAGGAAGCATACTCTCAAGTGCCAAGCTAGGATATCAAATTTCCCAGTCCATCAGTTAAAGGCACTTACACACAACAGTCAGTATATCTGGAATCCCAAGTACATTCTGTGCTGAAGGAAGTTTAGCCAGACTCAAACCTTCACCTCTGATCCTGTCTTCCTCTGATGTTTAGCTCCATTCAATCACTGACCACAACTGTCAGCAATTCAGTTTCCCATTTTTGGTTTCAGATTCCTTCAGTGTCATTTATGATGCACAGAGACTTTAGAGGAGGCAGACTTTACCTTGAAATGGTTGGCAGCATTACAAAAGATCACTCTGTTGTGAAATCAGTGGAAAACCAGATATTACCACACTCCCATATCTACTTTAAATAAACCTAGCTCTTGATTCTGTCTTCTAGGCCTAAAATACTACATACTATGCTTTGAAGGATTAATTATTCCTAAATGTGCTGAAATATTCATATAGAAGATATTATATAGAGCCATCTAACTGTTCATTGCTGCAAATGTCAACAAACTGCATCTCACAGGACAACAAAACACCAAGAAAAGCCCACACAAGACAAAACCAGGAATTTCAAAACACTCCTTCACCCAAACCCACCAAATCAAACAAAAAATTCCTACATGTTTTTGGAAAGCTAGAAGTGTAAAAGTTTTATTTAGGTCCAAAGAGACACTACATTTTCAAAACTAAAAACTCTCTTTTTGCTGTTGCAAAGAAATTGGAGTCGTCAAACTTAATTATCAGGTTCGTCCTTATTTTCAGAAAAGCAGGAAGAAAATGAAATGCCAAGTAATTCAAAGAGTATGAGTACAGAACTATAACCATTTTGCACAACAAACGTTACAGCTGGACATACAATTAGAATGGTCAAACACCACATGTTTTAGCAATTAATTATCATACTACTGCATTTCAAATCCTGAATCAAATCAAATTGCTCCTGTCAAGGTGAAACAGGGACTAAATAGGACATAGTCTGCTCTTCTCCCAGGTCATTCCTGTACCAATAAATGTCTCTTTTTAGGCTTCAAAAGAAGTCTCCTTTTAAGTCCTCAGTGAGGACTACCCTTGAGGGAAGCATCCAAGTCTCCTGTTGTGAAAAAATGTTCTCTCATATTTGTGCAATGTTTCCAGTCATTTGGAGGTACTACAAGGACCAGACTTGAGTGCACTAATATTTGATTCAGAGACAGCAATTGGAAAGGTTTGTTGCATGAATCCAAGAACTGGACCTTCTTTACTACTGCAGATGTCCCTTGTATTTTATGCCAGAAGAACCATTATGGTGATTTTCCCCCTCTCATTCTCCACAAAGACAAATGCCAGCACAATGAACATTTGGAAATTTTTCATGTGAAAAAAACAAACAGAAGAGTGCTAACCTAACCAGCTGTGCTATGCTGTGAGGAAAAAGCTGGCCAGACAGACCACCCTGCTTATGAAAGAATGATACCACATTGGTAACACGACAAATATCTGTAATGAATTTCATACTATGTAAGAGAAAAAAAACGGGATTTCCATACTGAATATGCTGCATCATGCTGCAGGTCTTTTCTCCCTGCATTTTAGAATGACACCATTGGTCTGTCTTTTTCTGTGAGTATAATTACAGTGTCACTTGAATGCTGCCAGTAATAAGGAACTATTAGTACTGCTCTTAAAAAGGCAAAAAACTTTATTGCAAAGAGTTAGGAATGCTCTTAAAATAATAAAGGGCAGTCAAGCAGCAACATTTGCTCTGCCAAGAGCTTTTAAGATGTAGCCCAGAGGACTGAAGCTTCATTACCTAAATATTTTTACCGTTGCCACTTGAAAAAATTCTGCCAAAGTTTAGTGACTAAAATGTAGGTAATAAAACTGCAACAATAATCGCATGCTTAAGAATGAAAAGACAAAGTAGTTCTACCTTCACTGAAGAGATGACTTTTAGGACTGGCACTATTTTGGACCCTAAAAGTACAAGGATCTGAAGAAGACAGATTTTTATGACCCTGAGACTGGATACAAGGGTTTATCTGAGAGCTCAAATTTCAAAGATCACCATACCAACATCAGGAAACATTACACATATATAATGTTTAAAAGAAACAACCATTCCACAAGATAGCCTGTGAATATTCCTTAATAAAAAGTGCTCATTTTTTCTGTCATTTCTATCCATTACTAGTGCCTAAAGCCATCTGGAAATGGTGCTATGCTTCCATGCAGATGGAAAGTGGTAGTCAACACAGGATCTGTGGCAAGCCAGCTTTTAAAAAAAGCTATATTTAGACAATACTTCAGGTTACATCAGTCTGCCTTTTTCTTCTTGGTTGGGAGGTCAAAAATGCCAGAGGCTTGTTTGTTTTCTGTGGCTGCATAGTTCAAGGATCTACACAGTGCAAAAAGACATTAAATATTCTCCAAGTCTTCCAACACCCCCACACTCAGAATCACCGATGTGAACCAGAATGGAAAGGGTCAGAGATCAACAGTACAAAGATGGCAACTAGAAGAGCAATTCCATTAGGCAGAGGAGCACTTATACTAAGGCAGCCAAGAAGACATTCCAGTCTGGGTCTGGCATTGCAGCAAGACACAAATACTTTCATTTTCAAATTAGAAACTTTCGGTTAAATTAAATTTTTTAAAAAGTGACTGGAAGTTCTTTGTATTAATATTAACTCAGTGCTTTAGTTGTGGAAGCTGGTTCACTCCTACAGTCTCCTTAATTGATCGTTTTTGAGGATTAACCATCTTCGGGTTCCCTGGAACAGTGTGTCTTCCTCTGAAATAAAATGGATGAAGTTAGTCAGCAAATGTCACATTCCCTGTAAGTTTTAACTGCTAAAAATGTGCATGCTTTCTATACTTGCATATCTGATTCCTACTATGAATTAATAAACCTGAGAAAGGAAAAAATCAAGTATATTTCTAGGTTCGCAGGTTAGCAGAGCATCTAATTATTCTGCAAACTTGATCTTCATCTCATGATTCCTGTTACCTAAGTGATGTCATTTGAAGAACATGAACAGAATACTAAATATTGGCACTAGCAGAGTGATGACTGGCTACAGAGACACTTTCATGAGTTGAAGAATCCCCACCAGAAAATGAAAAAACACTTCATGTAGATGTAGTTACAGTTTTCTGCAGGTATTCCTCTCTGGAGAGTCAGGCTCTTGAGCCCATGATCACCAGAAATGCCCGCAGGAGATGCTGCCAGCTGACTTTTGAAGTGGTACTCATGATGGATACATACACCATCTACATGAAACCAGCTAGAGCATCATCTTGATCTTCCAAGAAATCAGTGGGAATGTAAAAAAATCTCCAGGGAAAGAATGGTGCTTCTCCAAGGGTCATTCTTTCAACCAAGAAGCCTGCATCTCTGCTCCTATGCAACGTCCCTTTATTTTTCTTCCTGTTCATTACTACAGAGGACAGACAGCACTTTACACACTCTAATAACAACATACAGAGCTTCAGTGTCTTTCTCATGCAAAAGCATTTTGAAGGAAAATATGTCACAACATCACACCATTATATTTGTCATGATACTCAGATATGTGATAGAAGCTACAATAATGGTATCTGTGCAAATTTCAAATTTATGGGCAAAGAGCCAACAAAGTCAAACCTAGGACTCACTAGTCTTCCTGGAACTGACACACCCTTTGTTCCAGGTCTTACAAGCAAGCAATCGTGGTCTTGAAGGGAGAACTGTGCCCATAGAGATATGGAGCTACTTCTACTCAGAGGGGGAAGACCACAATCCAAGACCCCTGTGTGCTCAATAATCAATTATTCAAATTCAAATCGGTTCATTACTCAAAATCAATTGATTAAACTGTAGATCACTGTACAGCTGGACAAAGCAGACAGAAAATGCCTGTGCGGAATTCTGCAGGCCGCAAAACCTCTTCCACTCAAAACCAGCTGGACCTGAGGACTTAGAAGCCAGGTAACTGCAGCAGTGCAGTGTTGAAACTGAGCTAATAAGCCCCACCATAAGCCTCAGTGTAACAGTAAGGGTCAGAATGACAATAAATTGGCTGCTCAGATTGCATCAGAGATATGAGCCATCAAGACATCCATGCTCCTCCCAACTGTCAGCTAGCCTATCTTCTTGTCCTGTAATAACCACAAAAAGGACCTCGACTGAACTTGCTCCTGTGTTGGGATGGCCAGGAAACTGAATGCATCAACAATTAGTGTTCACAATTACTATCCAAAAATATTTTCTGTGTTGCTTTAATACACAGGTTGAGCTTTCTGTACCTGTTCCTATAGTTAAAACAAGCATTAAGCAGTTTCTTAGTATGATTTGAATTCCAAGGCAGGTATTTTGTAAAAGGGCAACAGAGGCGAGATAAGAACTCTAGACAGAAAATTCTCAAATTATTCTCAAGAACATGCACATCTTCTCTTATTTTAATGAAATTATTTCTCATTAATGTCAGCTTGAACAAACAACCCCCAGGCTATAAATCAAAACATAATTAAAAAGGAATAATGTAACAATGGCTGTAGTTAGCTTGTGGTGTTCAAGGGGTGAATACTTATATTCTAGCATTTTCTTCAAATATGAACCATGCCAAATCTCCACTCTTACATCCATGTTGCCAGCAAAGATCAAAGTTTCTCTTGAAAGTTCTAAGTCAGTGGTTATAAAAGTCAATCCTTTGAAAATTAGGTCCTTTTATACAAAGGACAGTTTAAAGGATGAACAATTATCTTCAGTATATTTAAAAGTATACTGAAAGTTAAAAAGTATAAAGTATATTGAAAAGTTTAAAAAAATCCTCTTAGGAAAAATGGATTGAAGGGGGATATTTTCTCATACTACACATCTTCTGCAACCAGCAGTTACAGGACACTTTATTTTCTTTTGTTTGATATAAAAAAAAAAAAATACAGAAACACACTGTCATATAATTTCAGGGTAAGTAATGGTCTACTAAAATAGACTGTAAAAAAACCCCATCATAATCACAGATCAGTGCCAACCCTCAGCAAACCTCAGTATCTGGCTGATGATATTTAATCTCACTACAGAGGCAGTGAATCCTCCTGGTTCTAGCTTTCTGACCTTCTCCATATGAACCATGTTAAATATCACCAGGGCCAGAAGTGATGCAGTGGCATATGGGGCACTTCAAACCCACACAGTGCTTTTTATGTACTGAGAAACTTCAGTTATAGAACTGAATTCATATTGTACTGCATTAATTCATATTTTACTAATATCCTCTCCTGGAACATGAAGATTCATTGTTCCAGTTTATGAAGTCCTGTGATTCTCTGCTTACACAAAATGAAAGGAAAAGGCTGGCAAGCAAGTATGTCTAGACAATTTCATGTTTATAATTTACTCATTACATTTTTAGATGATCCCTGTATATTTTGTGTATGCTCATTTTAATAATATAGGTAAGTGGGTTTGTGGAAGAGTATTTACTGTGACACACTAAATACATAGAAACCATACTAACTTAGGAAGTCTCCAAATGTAAAGTATTTGGGAGAGTTCCAAAATAAAATATTATATGTCCTTGCTTCCACACTTTTATAGGCATCTGTTTATGGACACTGGAGGCAGGTGTCGGGGTCCAACAAACTTTTGATTTATACTCCCTATATTCTTCACACTTTATATTCTTAACATATTCAGTTCAGTTAAAAAATAAACCTCCTCCAATTTCAAGTTTATCCACAAGCATTACAATCAGAAATAAATTTTATTTCTATATATCTCAGAGCAGGTGGACTATTTTCAAATTTCTATTTCTAACCCATATAATTAAACAGAAGTCTGTTAAACAATGATGTAAACATACATCTTTTCAACATTTGCATTAAATAAAACTGATTGAAAAGAAATATCAAAAGTTATGTTGAGTAATACTTTGCCAGTGGGATCATGCTCTGTGTTATTTATCATGAACAGAAACTCGCAATGTTCAAAACATAGTACTTAGCAAAAAATAATAACCAGAAAACAGGAAATATAAAGGAAATTTACCTTAGTATCTGTTTTTCTCCCTTGCCAGTCAGAGCATCTGGTTTTTGCCTTTCAACAATTTTAAGTTTAGCTGAGGCCTGCAATAGCCAAATTTTTACAAAACAAGTTAAATCCTAACCACAATCACAGTTACAGAAGTAAATAGAATCTGCACATATTTACTTTCTTGAAGGCAAGAAATTTTTGTACTCGAGGAACTCCAGCAGGAAAGATGATCGCTAGTATAATTTATTATCTTATCATATCTGAGCAGATGTGATTCTGTGACACATGAGGCAAGAGCAATACCAAGATTGCCTTCACTGTTTTTGTAATTTATATGAACATAGAGTGCTGGTTTTTCCTGGTACAGTTTACTCCGGGCCTATCCCAACTAAAACCAGCCATTGCTGTACAAACAGCTTTCCAGCTGTAGCAATCTATAGCCCTGGGCCTTTTCTGCAAAGAAATCCCAGTCACAAGTCAGATTCCACTATGCTAGCAACAGTTTGTGGCAAAAATCTGGCTCGAAAGAATGGCCTTTTTAAAGAACAGCTATAGGTCTTCTTTGCTTGCCTCTCAAACTGATTTCTGAATACCACTGGAGAGTGCCTTTAAGATTTGTGGAGTCCAAATCCCAAACCAATGCTTTGTCAGATTGAAAACAAAACAAAAAAAGCAAACAAGAATACACCATAAACCATTGGTGCCTGTAGCATGAGTTCTCAAGATTGTGAAATTTTTAATTTATTTGAAAACTATCGTTTAAAAATTACTATATCCTTATGGACCAGACAAGATAAACATCAAAAGCACTCAGAAGATAAATATATTTTGTAAATATAAAAAAAAGCAGAAAAGCACTCAGTAATAAAAAGGTAAATAAACGAAATGGCTGCTCAGAAGCATCTTCCTCTTCTGCTTCTGCGACAGGTTTCAGGAGGGATCCAAAACAAAGCATGAAAAACCTAAGGCACCTTGTATTTTTTAACACCTACCAGTAAAAAACTTCCATTCTATGATTTTTTTAATTTTTTTTACTGTCAGTTATAAAAAATTACAAACACAATGAAGGAAAACAAAGGCTTACAGGAACACTATAGCCATTCTCCGTAAATAACAGAGTGCCACTAGAATACATTGTTGCCATAGGATAGCAATACCATGTGGTCTATTTACTGTGCAAGGTATGGAAAATGTTAGCCTATGGGTAAATCCTTCTAATTCAACAGCAGCCAATATCAGTGTGCAGACTCTAGAACGCTGATATTTTAATACAGTTGAAGGAGTCTTGGACTGAACGTACGTTTACTTCTGCCTCTATTGTTAAAATGAACTGTTAAAAGAGAGGGTATACATATGCAGATTTTAAAATAATATAAAAGTCAAATCAAAATTGTAGCAGAAGAAGGCCTGAAGGGAACACATAAACCACTGATTCTTTTGAAACCAACAGTAAACCACAGAATCATAGAATATCTCAAGTTGGAAGGGACCCATAAGGATCATCAAGTCCAACTCCCTGCTCCTTGCAGGACTACCTAAAACTAAAGAGTGTCATCCAGTTTCTCCTTGAAGTCTGACAGGCTTGGTGGCATGATCCCTGGGGATCATGATCCTGTGACTGACCACCCTTTCAATGAAGACCCTTTTCGTAATGTTCAATCTGCACTTCCCTTGATGCAGCTTCATTCCCTTTCCTCATGTCCTATCGCTGGTCACCACGGAGAGGAGATCAGCACCTGCGCCTCAGCTGCCCCCCTTGGGAAAGCTGTAGGCTGTGCTGAGGTCACTGCTCGGCAGTGTGGTCACTCCTCAGCCTTCTCTCATCCCAGCTGAACCAACCAAGTGATGTCAGCTGCTCCACACAAATCTTGCCCTTGAGGCCTTTGACACTGTCCACCCTCCCTGGGACACACCCGAGTATTTGATGCCCTTCTTACACTGAGGCGCTCAAAACTGCACACAGTAGCTGAGGTGTGGGGGAGGCTGCCCTGCTCAGATCAGCAATGTACAAGGTGGATGTTTAATCTAAACTACTCGCTTAGGCTCTGCTTAGAGCTCAGGAGGAGGGACAGAAAAGTCCCTGGGGAAATTAATTTCATCTTGACCTAAAACAAATGTGATACTTTGCACCTTAGACATGATTCTTTCTCCACAGATTACAGAGGATTCCTCTACAACTACTTTAGAATGGCTATTTGACATTTAGAGACTTAAAGATAGGAATATTAATTTGAAGATGACTATTTTGCTCTCATATGACACTGAAATCATGACAGTAAATAATTGCTGAAAATATAATGCAATAACGACCTGGAGTGTTGATAGCAAAATCCTAGACCCCAGTGCCCCACTATGCAACATGCTGGTGCACATACCTCACTTCAAATGGCGTTTTATGCATATTTAAGTGTTTTTATAGAGAGCTGAACATAGGCACTCCTCTTGCTAGCATATTTAGTAATAAAATCTGCTTTTATTTCCTACCTTCCTCCTCCAGAAGCTCTCAGTTTCACTGTTAATATAAAGATATTAACAGTTATCATGAGCATTTCCCAGGCTTTTTCTTGGTTTCATGCTGGAAAGTTCATTTAAGCAATTCTTTTAGATTTCCCAAAGTAGTAATGAACCATGTAAGGGAATCAGTTGCCCACTGTGCAAACACATGGAAACACTGCTAATTACAGGCTTTTACCCCAGTTAGCTATGAAAAGGACTCAGTGGCAGCGATTCTTGAATATCACACTAAGCTATTACTTTTACATTATTTAGAAATTCAGAGCTTTTCCAGAATAAAAAGTACTATAAATCTTTACATATTCTTTTATAGGTTCCTCCAGTTTGTAGTACAAAATTTTATGTATTACATAATTTGCAGCAATAAAATTTAACCTGTGATTTCACCAAAACAAGGTGTCTTATCCCTATTTTATACAGTTAATGGAAATGCGTGTTGTATTTCATTCTGAACTGGTCAGATAGTTTGTCTTTAAAAGAAAAAAGGAGAAATGTAAAAAAGAGGAATTACTACTTAAGGTGGGTGTCACTACAGCTAATAATTTGCTTCTGTTCTGTTCAACTGCATAGCAGTCTTGTGACAAATGGACGGCCAAGCATCAGAAAATTGCTTCAGCTTTCTCAGTTAAGGGCGCTTTGACTATGCTAGGGAACACTGAAACTCCAATTGATACAAAAGCAAAAAAAGTATTTAAAATAAATAAACTTCAGCAATGTTTCAATTTATGGCTCTTAAAATTTTTTAAAAGCAGCTTTTGTATCATATTTTGTATACAAATAAAGTGATAAAACACCATGATCTAACGGCATTAACAGATGCTGTTGTTATATTAAGAAAGCATTAAAAGTTGCTGAGTCACACATTTTTCTTACCTGTAAGATTTCTGAGAGGTACATGCGCCGCTCATCATTAACTTTGTGGTAAGCCTGCAGTTAAAATGAGATATAGGCTATCATTAAGCACAAATTTTAAAAGTTGAATCATACTGAAGATTCAAATATACAGCAGAGCCTTTTCCCAGAGACACATTTTCTGGAACTGTTCTATTGTGTGTTCCACACACATTGTCTGTTTATCACGCAACATAACAGCTTTTATAGTCTAGAGGGATAGAGTGAGTACAAACCTTTGCTTCTTGTTCCAGTCTAAGTTCATAGTCCTTTAGCTGATTCTGGAGACTTTTCTTCTCTTCTTCTAGCTGTTTAAGAACCTCCTTTAAGGAACCCTGTTGTTATGGTAAATAAAACAGTGTTTTACAGCTATTTCCACTCTCTATAAAGATGTCATCACCATAGTCCTTACTCTTCAAGCATTATGATGTTTGTCATTCTCTTTGGTTCCTGCGTATTTTTTGTTTTCATGGTTCTGGCTGGCACACTGCAGCGACAATAGCAATTAACCACATGCTACAAATATCAACTATGCACTACACATTCTCACTCTGTTAAAATGACGCAGGTACAGTTTTCCACACTGCTGCTCCTTGGCAGCTTAGCAAAGTCACCTTGTGGCGACCAGTCAGAATTACTCCTTTGTTCTGACCAAAATTCCCTCTGATGGCTCCTTTTTAGTAGGAAGAAGATTTCACATCTTACCAGCACATGCATTTTCAAACCACTTGCTGAGAGAGCTGCTGGGCTGGTTGAAGAGGCACATGTGACGTCAAAGGAAACTAATACCAACTTGGCTAGAAAGCAGGACTTTGTGGAGAGACTGTCTTAGGTGTGCAGCCATCTACCTTGTCTACAGTTGGAATGAGTGACAGCAGTAGAGTCCATTTTCGGTTACTGGCACTGGCCAAATCGCTGCTTGCTGAGTAATGGAAGTAAAACATAACCCAAACAGGTCCTCCTCTACTTCTAACGCAGGAAATTGCTTTTCATAATCCCATTCATAATTTGATCCATACCATCCAGTAGAGACATTCTTAAAGAAGGCTCTAACATAGAGTTTACATAAACTTTCCCCCTCCAAGCTCAAGAATACTGCATTACAACAAAGAGGAATTTGGGCAAACATGCCAGGAGGACTGCGTGGATGAACAAGGAGCTCCTGAACAAATTCAGGAAGCCTAGAGAGGGTAGAAACATAGACTGGTAGCCTGGGAGGAATACAGGGATTGTTCGAACAGTCAAAGATTAGCTTAGGAAAGCTACAGCCCTGACAGAATTAAACATGGCCAGGGATGTCAAGAGCAACAAGAAAAGCTTCTATAGGTATGTTAGTGATAATAGAAAGTCTTGGGAGAATGTCTATCCTTTCCAGAGAATGGATTGCGAGTGGTCTTTAGAAGGAGAACTTGGGGGTGCTTGTAGGTGAAAACCTTGGCATAATCTGGCAATATGGTTTGCAGTCCAGAAAGCCAGCCGTGTGCTGGGCTGCATCATAAGAAGTGTAGCCAACAGGTTGAGGGAGGTGACTGCCTCCCTCTGCTCTGCTCTCTTGAGACCCCACCTGGAGTACCCCATCCAACTCCGGCCTCCCAAGATAAGGATGTGGACCTGTTTTAGTAGAGAAGGACCAGAGAAGGATTACAAAAATCACAAGGCTGGAGCACCTCTCCTCTGAAGACAGGCTGAGACAGCTGGGATTGTTCAGACGAGAAGATTCTGGGGAGACCTTAGAGCACCTTCCAGTACCTGAAGAGGGCCTACAAGAGAGCGAAAGAGAGCCTTTTTTCAAAGGTATGTAGTGACAGGACAAGGGGTAACAGCTTTAAACTGAAAGAGGACAGGTTTAGATTATATATTAGGAAGAAATCTTTTACTCTGAGGGTGGTGAGGCACAGACACAGGATGCCCACAGAAGTTGTGTATGCCCCATCCCTGGAAGTGTTCACGGTTGGATGGGACTCCGAGCAAGCCAATCTAGTGTAAGGTGTCTCTGTCCACGGCAGAGGGGTTGGAACTAAATGATCTTTAAGGTCCCTTCCAACCCAAACCATTCTATGATTCTATGTCTATTGAAGGTCAGTTTATACCTGTTTGTTCTTGTACTTAAATGTATTTTAAGATAACTGTTATTTCTCCCTGGTGTTTGTCCCCAGCACGTATAGACTGAAGACATGAGGATCTTTTTTTCCACATTCATTTTACTAGCATGATTAAGCTGAACTTGCAAAAATTATCTTTCACACAGCAGGCTGTCCTTTCATCTAATCATCCTAGTAACCCCTTTGTACACCAGGCTGGAGCTCAACCTTCTTATGGCTGGAGAACAGAACTGGCCTACAGTAAGCAGTACTCCAAAAGCCATCTCACTGCCTTGAACAATGCCAGTGATACTTCTTTACCTATATAAATTTTAGGATTGCATTTTCCTTATTGCTGCACAATAATGGCTCACAGTTGACAAGGCATCAGTTAGAATACCCAGATGCTCCTCTGAAGCTGTTTCAGTTCTCAATTCATAAAATAATTTCTTTACTATTTTCTAAATCCTTTGGTCTACACTATTAAATTTTACTCACATTTTTAATAATCCAGTGTTCACTGTCTGTCTAAACCACATCCAGATTCCAATTATATTATATAATTGGTTTCAGGAGAGAGATATCACAATCTAATTCTACTTTGTGTATCAAGGTCATGCATTAAATATTAAGATTCATCCTAAACCTGGTCCTGGAAGACCTCTGCTTCCACTCTCCCAGCAGACTCCTTCACTAATCACTACTATCATGTTCCATTTGCCAGCTCTTTACTCCTTTAACAAATCTACTCATTTTCATTTTCTCCAAATTAATCAGCCACTTCCCATGCGACACGATATCTTTATCAGAGGTCACAGTGAACAAGATTACTATATTTATTGTGACAACAAATCTATTGTTTTATCACAGAATGTCAACAGGTTTGCCCGCCATGAGCTCCTTTTAATGTATCCATATTTCAATTTCATTTTGCAACAACTATTTCTCTCTTTATCTTAAAACTGAAAAAAAGTGCTTTTCTCCAGTGCACACATATTTGTTAGAACTGCTTGCTATCAGATCAGTGATGTGACAAGCCAGTTCTTTCAGAATCCCAAGATATGGATTACTCATTTCCCTCATTTTAAGCATATCCAGCTCTTTGAGTTTTCCTTAGGATTTGATTATCATCATTTCTTCATCTAAGCACTTGCTGACATTAGCTATTTTTTCCTTTGTCCTGCATTTTATTGTTTCTGCCTTTACTTAAAACTTAGGCAACGTATACATGTTTAATTTAAAGTGAATGAATTCATGATCACTTGATCTGACAGGTTTTTTTGACCGGCTTTTCTGCGATGTCCTTGTAGATTTTAAAAATCTAAAATAGCATTGTCTCTCTTTTATCTAGCATTTTCTGATAAAATGTGTTAATTATCCATTGAGTTTTGTGCCTCATCATTATTAGAACTTGGTTTTTAGTCTTTATTTACAAATCTAACATACAATACAATTTCTCTCAGTAATCTAATAATATTATATCCAAATTCATCCATCCAAATACTATCTTTATATGTATATTTGACTGGATGGGATTCAGTCTGAGGTGAGGTTATCTATATTTGAGCGTCCAAATGTGAACTGAACTCCTGCTAAGAGTCATAGTGAAGACAATCAATGATGTGCAGTGATTCATTCAACTAAGCAGCTGAAGAGCTCAGCTCAATTCCTTCTGAGATGTTCTAGAGAGTCCAAGACATTCATGTGTGGCAGATATGGCACATGAGTTACACAAGACACATGTCCTTCTGGACCAGTAACGGGCTACTGTGCACTGAAACATCTTCAAGACTCCGTGTTTACACAATTATCCCACTGAAGATGCCAACCAAATAAATCCAGATACAAATCTCTTTACTCAGCTGACTGTATTAATAAGACCTATAACTGCCTATAGAAGGAATTAAAAGACCTAGTCAATAGGTAGACAGCTATATATAGAAAAGTAAATATTTGTGTCCCAGTATTTGAGTCATATTGTTTCAATGTACATTTCAATATTATTTCCCAATATTATTGTGACTAAACTTTGTTTTCCAATCCATCCTCAAGATGATGCAGAAAGAATCAACAACATTATTATCAAAGTCTCTCACATCTGCTACATACCACATCTATCTGTTTTGTTCTTTCCTGGCAAGCGTGTACCTCTAGTACTTGTTATCTCCTCATGACCTTAATGCTTTGCTAGGCCTTTGTTTACCAGATTTTCCTGGTAAACACTGAAAGAAGATAACAATTCTCAAAATATTTTCCTCTTCTTTTTCCATGGGAATTTTTAATTTTTTCCCTATTTATCATGCTAATCTCAGATCCAGAAGGCCAGTATCCATATATGGTTTATTTCTCAGAGAGTTTATGAATACTTGCTGCTGGTAAAAAAATTACATCTGCCTGTTTTAAGTCTCCAGTCTTTTCTAGCATCTGCAGATTATTGCAACTTTTACTCTTTTGCAAAATTTTCTGCATAACATGTTACTTATTTGGCTCCAAATTTTATTTTTCATTTTAAAAATTCTGGGTTTAATGAAGATTTTCCTAGGAATGATATCTGTTAAAATCAAGATTTTGCAGGAGTGTGGAGAAAGGCACAGTACTTTTAAAATACGTTGCAAGAGAGAATAACCGCTCCCACTGTTCAAAAGAAAGGAAAAAAGAGATACGGAAGAGCTGTATCTTTGAAGAATATTTTGCCCCTGATTGAACTGTTATTAACTTTAGTCTGTTACAACAGGCATACTGGAGACGTGAAAAGAATTGAGGGGTTGTTGCAGGTTTTTTTCCCAATTAGAGCAGAAGTACTTTGGATGCAGATGAAATCTTTGCACAAATACAGAAGGCTCCTACAGTCAATTCAGGCAATGTTGGCCAATTCAAGGAGAAAAAGTAAGCTGCAGATTAAAGAGAAGATTTGGCTTAATTCCACTAGGGTCATGTGCTATTTCATTTCTACATCAGTGTCTCTACAGAATTAAACAAGACAGAGAAGACCTCAGCACTGTTGAACTAGGAAACTAAATTTTTTTGCCTTCTTGACCTCACTGCACATTAAAGATTATAACCATGTGACAGCATATTTTGTACAACATCTTTTGTACCACCTACTACATATTTTGTATCACCACAGTAAGCTCAAATGCCGAAGTTCATGCTGCTCTCCAGATTTGTTCTATGTAAATCCACAACACACTATTTATTTCCTTACTAGATTGTCCATCAGTGTTACATAAGACAGCAAGGCTTGGTGTTGCAGCTGTTACTTACAACAGACCAATTTGGTGTCTCCTCCGTGATGGTACTCATCTAATTTCTTTGAGTTCTTTCACTTACAAAGTAAACTACTTTTAGATCTTTTTTTCATTAGTCCTTTCAGAAGCAGTGTCTATTTTTTGCTGCCAATGCAGCTGGTCCACTGCAGATGCCTGGGCATTCATTCAGCTCTGGAGCAAGGGTGCTATCCAAATGCAAGCAAACAAACGGTGCACTACACCGCTTCTGATGAGCAAGCAGACGGAAATAGGTTGATAATGTGACTAAAAGTATACAGTTACCATCCCTACCTCATAAATTGTAATAAACCCATGCTTACAAATGTCTTGTGAAATAAGAAAGCTATAAAATACTCAAAATTTACAGATTGGGAAGTGAAGCCCAAAATCAAAGTATGAGTTGCAATTGCACTTCAGGCAGAATTTAACATCCTAGAGCTAATAAAGCAGTCTATGCAACGTCTTACATTCTTCACACCTGGTTTTGTCAAATAACAAAGGGAGGCATCTGAGCTGTTGCTGTTGTGATTGCCCATAAGACCAAGCTGAATCGAGCTGCTTTGGTTTGCTGCTGAAAGCCTTCACGGAGTCTCAAAGCAAAGCTTCCTGGTGGTCATCCCTCTAACATGGCACAACCTGGCAAGGATGCTCTACACATATTACCTGAGGAAGAAAGCCTCTCCTATCTAACAGCCTAAAATTTAACCCAGAAATAAACTAGTTGAGTTACACTTTAGTCCTCTGCTTCCCCAAGAGCTTGCATTCCCATATCTCACAGCCTGAGAACACCTTTGCCACCATCATACTTAACCAGTGCTGAGATAATTTTTGAAGCCAGGCTGTCAATGAGTCATAAATGTAAATATTTGCATGGAGGGAAATGGAAAAATTGAGAAAGGTTGAAAGGTCATGTCTATTTCTGGAGAAGAGGCAGGATTTCAGGCACACTTCTTGGGTTTTTCTTACCAATTTCCCATTGGTTTTCCATCTCTAATATGCAATCTGTTTGAGTCCCAATCTAGCTGCCTTTCTTACAGCTAAAACCTAGGATACTTACTCAGCTAACTCAGCCTGAGAACTTCTATTCCTGCATCCATGAGCCTAATTGATGACGCAGAGCTCAGTATAGCAGTACTGAAGTTCTTGTGGAAATCTCACAAGACAGAGGTTTCTACCGAAGTAAAAGACCTCTCCAAGTCCCCAAACACTACAGAATGCAATTTCAAAACCAGACACTAAGAAACTCTAAAGGACAAAACTTCAGAGAGATTTTTGAGGTCTACTTTAGCAAGGACTTGTAACTTATCTCCCACCCCTACTTCCAAGGCAGTTATTGGAGAAGTCGCAGAGTCCTTGTATATCTGAAGTTTTTAGCTGCTGTACATCAATACAAATCAAGAAGTAAGAAACAACATATATAAACTCAGCCAAATCATTAAGAGATGGATTTGCCTTTCCTGAATTTTGCGAGAAGCATGCAGAAAGAAACCTCACTGAAACAGATTCAATTCTCTATGATCATGGTTGTATAATCAGCTTGGTGCTTAATACTGGAAAACAACACAAAAGTTCACAGAAAACAGAACTTAAAGCATACAGTAACACTGACTTGTAGTAGAGTTCTTACATCATGAAAAAGCCTGAAAACAAAGCAAGGACCAGTGAGAGCTCAAGAGAATCAGGAGCTTCCCAGCTATGCAGATTTCCCCCACAACGAAAAAATGTCAACAAAACTCCAGGATGAACCAGTAGGACAAGTTCTGGAAAAGCTTTTTAGAAGTAGTTTAACTGAACCCTTGATTATTTTTTTTAAGATGGATTCATTACAGGTTCTTCTACTAAGCCTTAATAGCTGGACATTGTATGCCTGAAAAAGAGACATAAGCTGACTAAGGCATTTAACCTGAATTTAAGACCCTTAATTTTCAATACATCATCCATGTCAAATCACTCTTAGCAAGCTGGTAAAAAGCTAAAAGACACACAGATGTTAAATGAATACTTCCTTTATATAACAGAATTTTGCAGAGCTTAGCATGATTCACTCTCAGAGTAAAGACACATTAATCTTGTGTCCAGCAATGACGAAGCCCAGAGTTTCACAAAGGGAACACCAATTCTACAGTTCTTTTCTTCACACCATTTCCTTTTCACTTGACTGAAGTTACACATTTGGCTTAACATTGCAAGAAAATGAAATTATATGGAAAGATATTGCAACTGATTTTTAAGGCCAGCCACATAAGCTCCTCTCATTCTGGATTTTCCCTTGCTGTGCTCTCAGTGGCAACAGAGGTGACCATTTCTGACAATCATTTCACAACAGGCAAGGTGACAAATCCATGACATCATCAAGCAGCTCAAACTTGTTTTCATCAGAGCCCTGCTCATGCAGACTAATGATCCTTATGGCAATTTGCTTCCTCTTTAAATTTTCTGAGTTAGAACAGAAGCAATATATCTGCCAGTTGTGTCGAAAAGAAAAGTAACACAAGAAGCTTTTTGCAACCTATTCTACTCGACATTTTTAATTAAATGAAGTTTTGTTTAGAAAATAAGCTCCCTTCCCTCCAACAGGAGGCGGCGACATTCATCAGCTGACTTAAAAGAATCCTTTAACGTATCATTTTAAACTCATTAGGAGCAAAAACCAATAATACATCTTTAGTTTTACTGAAATGGAAATTGATTTTAGATTGGTATCAATAAATTCAAGAGTCATACATTACAGAAAAATTATACCTAAAAATTATTTAGCATAGCGTATTTCTCCATGCAACGTGCACTCGGATCGTGTAAAAGCGCCAGGGAAAGGCTCCCCGTACTTGCCTAAATGCCAAGTGCCCCCTTGTGGTCAGCATCATCCTTAGATTCCAAACCAGACCCAGAGCGGAACGGCTTCAGTGCACCGTAATAGGGATGCTCACTCTCTAAATCCTTATTTCAGTGGTCTCCACACATTGCTCACAGGGGTTATGCGCTGACCTGGGCAGGGGAAGTTAAAACAGAGACCTCCAGCGCTGCGGTTCAGATTGACAGAACAAGGAGTTGCTGACTCTGAAATGTCTCACTTAGCATCTCTCCTGGTAGGCTTGAAAAAGGCTGGATATCACTTCCTTACACATTTTCTCTGCAAGATATCCCAGAATCCCCATCAATTGCTAAGGAATTCTTGAGAGCAGACAGATAGGAATGTCACTTGACTCCAAGATTTTTCTCCAATTGTTTTCTTTGAAACACAAAGTGTATTCTGCCTCTGGGCACTCCACAAAGTGATTTGAGTAAAACAGTCTCCTGGTTTGAGCAAGGCCACCAGGAGGAACAACTAATGCCAACTTGACAAGGAAAAGAAAAAAATCCAAATCAAAAAGGTCTCTTGGAGGCATCCAAAGTATTTATTTGAGGTCAAATGACAGGAGTAGGAAGGGGAAGTCTGTGAGGAGGCAGGATAACAGCTTAGGGCAGTCAGACCAGAGACAGAACTTTCCTCATAATACTTTCAAGTTTCATTAAAAGCTAGGATACCAGATTTCTTCTTTCCATACAGCTACTGATGACTTAACCCAGGAAGTGCAACAAGGTTCATTTAAGAGCCACTTGCCAGGAGAATTGTCAACATTTCCTACGCCATTGTAAGTGCTGATGTTCCCTATAGGCAGTTATCAACACCTGCTGAAATACAAAGTCTTCATTGCATGTTTTCACAAACCCAAGATTCCCTTCCCGACATATTGCAATCACATATGTCTCCAGTGTGACACTGCCACACATTCTGCTTATAGTTTAAAACTGACAGCAAAAACCCTGAGGTGGTTATGTGAAGCTATCAGTTCTGTGGTCACTGTCCTTCCAGAAAGGCAGCTTTGCAAAGCAAGTATCTGGCCCTTAATGTCAGAATTTTCTCACCTGTGGTGCTGGACATTATGAAAAACTGGTGATTTATCACAGAAGCCCTTCCTGGGCTAATCTTAACTAGAGCGTTGCTACGGCAATGCTATCAGGAGTGTGCTCTTCTGAACTGATTTTGCAGTATGCTTTTCAGTATTTGCATACTAAAGCTGCTATCTAGGGATTTGTTTTTGCAGAAATGGTGAGAGAGAAAGGAATAGTTTTCTTTCTGCTTATACAGGAAATTACGCTTAGCAGAGAACATGTATTTTACCAAAACTCATTTTATGAAAAAATGCAAACAAATGAAAGCAGCATGTTTAAAAGCAGCAAGTAAATTTCACATCATGTTATACTTTACAGAGAATGCATTCCTTCTGTAATTATTTCTGAAGTACTCTATGACATTTGTATTATTCATTGGGACATAAAGGAAATTACTGACTAAACACTTTTCACTGTTGGAACTCCCTTGTGCTTATCACTGTCATTTTTAATCTGCCCTCAGTACACAAAAATTATTTTCTAAACCCGGCAGTAAGAATTTCTGTGTGCGAGGTATTGGTTCTCCATTTATTGCTATGGGACATCTTCATGATTTTTCTGAATCAAAAAAAAAGGATTATCCCATATCAGTATAAGGACTTCAGAATGATAACTGTGTACTTAAATGGTGCAGGGGTGTTTTAATAGAAAGAAATTATTCATCAGTACAATTCTAATTCTAAAGCAAAAATAGTGCAAGCCATCTGCAACAATTACTGCAATTTTTCAACACAGAAAATCCTCTGTGCTTCCTTGTTCATCACTCCAGAATTTGCATTTGTATTCTTCTCTTTCATTCAGGTTTTTATAGCTTGCTGACTGCCAGGGTCCCTGATGACTAATCTTTTTTTTTTTATTTTCCCTGTAGTGCTTGATATCAAGAAAATATTTTATGCTACCTATGTCTAAATTAGTTGAATTACTCTACAGGCGTGTTTTTCTCCCTCTTTTCAGTACAGTAGGACCTTAAATTACTAGCTGAGTGAGCTAAATCTCTTTAGTATCTTCGAGATAACTCCTCTGTTAAATACAGCTGAAATTGTTTAGTAAATTAAGAATTATCAGAGGTCCTTCTAATAACCCTAATTATAATTTTAAGTTTCTCAGGAACACAGGTTATAAATACTTGAAAAAAATATTTAATTCTTTAAATATGTTGCTCAAAACAAAATCTACTGTGTACTGCTGCCACGTTCTAGAAATTGTATCATATTGCTGAAAGAACCACTTTTCAATCTTTCCACAGAGCTTCACAAAATCACAGAATCAAACTTTTTGTGATCAAGTCCAACCATTAACCCAGCAGTGCCAATCCATCACTAATCCATGTTGCCAAGTGCCACAATATGTGTCTTTTAAATACCTGCAGGGATGGTGGCTCAACCACGTCCCTGGGCAGCCTGTTCCTGTGCTTGACAAGCCTTTCAGTGAAGAAATCTTTCCTATGCAATACACTTAGGAAGTATATTTTCATATAGGAATATAGTTCCTATTCATATGCAACTGCAAGTTGAAAGCTGAATATCGTCATGTACTTTTGATTTTACAGACACACACGCGATGCTTTATATACCCACTCTCAGCATTTTTACTTTGAGCAAATGTATATTGATGACTGGCTGAAAACTCTTTGTTTTTCAACCCACTCACATCTGCTCTTTATTCTCATCTGTGAAGAAGCTAAATATTCTCCCCAATCCCCTAAACAACTCTCAAAAACCCCAAAAGAATTTTAACAAACCTAAATGCTTGAACGTCACAAAAAAATTAACTGTGTATTTTTACCAATGTTTTATCTTCTAAAATTATATATATAAAAAGCAAAGCAGCTCTTCTTTCTCCAAGAGTATCTGTAATAAACACTGACTTTTTTGATGGCTTCAGTTAAAAAAAAAAAAACAAACCAAAACCAAAAAACAGAAAGCCCACATAATACCTCCATATTCCTCTGCTCTTTCCATCTCCCAAAAATCAAAACAAGAAAAAAATTAAACATTTCACTAAATCCCAAAAGCACTTTTCTTTCCTTTCTGGCTAGCAAACAGGAGGATTTATTAACTCTAAGCTGGAAGAATGAAGGAAGGACTTGAAACTGCGTGGCATAGCACACGGGCTCCATACTTTCCCAGGCTTCACTAAGTGAGCCTAGGACTCTTCAAGCTGTCTTCTAGACTCCTTCTGGCAGTATGAACCTTGCAGTTGTACTGGCATTCTTCCCTTTATGGGAACAGTAATCAAACCTCTCAGAACCACAGCTCATTGCTGAGGAGGCAATGCACTATTTAGTAGGGATTAGAAATGCACTGGATTGGCGGGAAAGGAGATTATCTCACTGGTAATGCCTCCTGGAGTGCCTAGCAAGGTGTAATTGGATTGGTTAGGAGAGTACTGGCAATTGGACGGAAATAAATACCTGTGATACTGTAACTATGCACGCCAGTCCGTGCTTTACAGGCTGACAGGAATAACATTGTCCAAAGCAGACTCTGCTGTAAATTTTCTATATCAGTGTTCTGTCTTCAAGACCTTTCTTTCAACATAATCCCAGTTGTATTTTCAGATGAACTCAGTGAAACAGGAAAGTGGGATGGGGAAGATTTTGTTCTCTTTTTAATTGGCTGTTAAAGAAAAAATCTTGCCTACCTACAAAACGCCACGGTCTCTAGGACAACACTAAAACTGGCAAAAATGTTGACTGATTGAAAGCCATGGATCAGATCAGAAAAAGCAGTTAATTATTCACACCCTGCTTACAGCAGATAATCATCCTTCCCGCTAACAGAGCATGCAGCCTCCTCTAGGGTCACTAAACTCCCACTAATCTCCAGAATCTGAAGAAACAAAAAATGTCAGATTGTAACACTTCTGTAAGTATAAGCTACAGGACTGAAAATCGTAACAGCCCTGCCTCATACTGTTCATTATCCCTGCTTATGTTACAAGGCATTATCACATCTTTATCTACCTTCCCTATTTCTAAAAGTGGGTAAGAAGCAGAAAAAGTGTCAAATATTTCAGCAGATGACAGGCTAAGGAAAAAGCAGTTCTGAATCTAAAATGATTTTTACTTCATTTACTACCTTAGAAGACAAAATGGCCATAATATTTGCTGAGTTTTTTTTCTTGCCATTTTCTCCTCAAGATTGCAGAAAAAATATTTTATACTGTGTTGAAATAAAGGTTACATGAAGTATGAGTGCATTAAGGAATAAAATTTAAAAAATGGAAACAGATACTTCCTTCAGTGATGCAAAAATTTACCGTAAAATTAGTTTGCCTGTGATTATGTTATGCAAAATGTTACTGCAACTATTCATCTAGGTTATCACAGCTGATAGAAAACTGGGAGCATTGATTGATACAACAGAGGATTGTGTTGCCATGCAGAGAGACCTCAAGAATCTGCAGAAACAGGCAGAGAGGAATCCCGCGTGGTGGAAATGCAGTCCTGCCCCTGGGGGAGAAACAATCCTAGGCACCAGTATGTGCTGGGGCTGACTGGCTGGGAAGCAGCCTGGGAGACGATGACTTTGGGGTCCTGGAGAGCAAGGTGACCCCAAGCAAGCAAGGCACTCTTTCTACAAGGGTGGCCAGTGGCCGCCTGGGCTGCATTAGGAAGATGTTGCCAGCAGGTCAAGGGAGGTAATCCGATCCTTATCCTTAGCACTTCCGAGATGTATCTGAAGTGCTGGGTCCAGTTTCGGACTCTTCAATACAAGAATGATATGGACTTTCCGGAGCAAGTCCAACACAGGGCTATGAAGACAATTAAGAGACCAGAGCACCTGACAGATGAGGAAAGGCTAAGAGATCTGCAACTGTTCGGCCTGGGGTAGAGAAGGCCCAGGGGTTCTTATCAATTTGTATAAATATGTGATGGGAAGGAATGAAGACGAGGGAGCCAGGCTCTTCTCAGCAGTGCCCAGTGACAGGACAAGAAGACTGAAACAGTTGGAATTCCATTTGGTCACAACTGAGGACATTTTTTACTGTGAGAGTGGTCAAAGATTTCATGATTCCATGAGGTTTAATGTTTTCCTATTTATTCATATATGTAGTCCAACTATTCCATCTCGCATGCCTTACTGCAGATTCAATTATAAAACTTTCACTCAGTTAAAAATTTCACTACATAACTCTTCCCAACATTCAGGTCTTATGTACTTCCTACTTAAGGATTTTACTTTATATTTTAAAATTTTATAAGCAATTGCATATATGAAACAATAAAAACATATGCAGAACTGATTGTTTTGGCTTCTAGTCCAGGCTGCTGCTATTTTTTGTCATGAAAAAACAAAGACTATACAAGTTTTCCAATTAGACTGTGATTTGTTGTTAAGCCAACTAAATGTCACAGTACTTACCACAGGCATTTTATCAAAGGTGCGAACAGTGGACAGTTTATCTACAAATAAGCAAAAAATTGTGACCTGTTGATATAATTTCAACATATCTAATCACCACTAATTGTATTGAAAAAGTAATGAATATCCATTTCTACCTGCTGGATTTTCACGAATAAGCTCCACCTTATCTCGAAGAATATTAATTTGCCTTTCCAGCTGTTTGTTCAATTCTACTTGTGTCTCATATCTGGTTTTCCATTCATTATCTTAAAAACAGATACAGAATTATTGTATTTCCCAGATTATTTCATATCATTTTAAGCAAAAGCATTTTTTAAAAATGTTCCTTTTAACAAACTGGAGACTGAGAAAGTCTCCACTTAGTAATCCTCATAATAAGGATCTTTGCATATAAAAGAGCTTGAAAATGAAAACTAAGGAAAATTTTCACTAGGATTATGGTGGCCAGAATATTAACCAACTCTGTGAATTATTCATAGTTTCATTAGCAATTAACAAAAAAAGGCTAGTGTGGCTACATGTAGTATTCCTTAATTTCACATGCGAAGCATCATAGCTATAATAGTCATGTTTGAAAAGTGAAAACTTAAATTTCTAAAGAAAAATTTGAACCCCTGTAGGTCCTTCCCAAAAGCATTATTTTTATGTGTTTTCTAATCAACCAGCAAGACTGTTCTAATTCACTTACCTTCATTTTCAACACTGTTAAGACTTTTTTCCAGTTCCGTTACAGTGTTTCTCAGTTCAAATATTGAGATTTCAAGCATCTGCCTGTGGTATTAAAAGAAATCAATAAATTGCTGCAATAGCCAATAAATGGCTCTTGTACCAGTCCTATTATTGAAATTAGAAAAAAAAACAGATCAAATATATTTTCAGAAAAAGTATCTATTGGTCATTCCTATGTAGTTACATTATCTTGTCCATTCTTAAATGTGTTTTTCTCTATGGATACTCCAGCGCCTTCAAAACAATGAAGCATTTCTACTTTGCAAATAAAATTACTTCCACAAAAACCCAAGTTAGACATTTCCTAAAATATAATAATTTTCTAGCTGACCATCAGAATTAAAAAAATGTAGAGGGGACACTGACCCTAATTTTTCATCTAAAAGAAGATGCCCACTGAGTATGTTTTTTAAAAGAAGAATATGCCTGAGAGATGTGCGATTTGAAATTCTGAATTAATTCTTCATTTTGACTCCCTGCTGGATGATTAATAGTCATTTTCTAAGTTGCACCCATATCAAAACCAATCAAAACAAACTATGTTTTATGACTATCAGAAAAGAAAGTGAGTAATTAAAGTAAGATGAGCGTTAAAAAAAAATACAGGAGCTGAAGCCACCATTTTAAGGAAAAAATATTTTTACCCATTGATTAATCCTGTATACTGGTCAGACAGAAAGCTAAAAGGTACCATGAAAACCAGGCTCTTTCTGCCTTGGAAGGTATGACCAGAAGCAGAAAGTAGCAGAGGATTTTGACGAGAGCACAACCCACCTGCCTGCATCAGACAAGGTGCTGGGTGACTCAGCCTTCAAAGCGACCAGATGGTAGTTTAGTGTGTTACAATGAATCCTATGATTTGATCACATCAAGAGGAAATTACTGATAAGTTATCGACCATATTGATGCCAACAGCCTGGTTCTTCGAGGAAATGTCTATGGAGAAATGCTCCTGCCTGTGAGGGCTCGGGAAGTCAGACCACATCAGGATAGGTGCAAGCAAAACACAGTGCACCAAAATGCAGAAGCAGTTTGTGGTTTTGTCCTTAAAAGTTAAGTTTGGAAGGCCAAAATGTCAAAAAAACAGTCAATGGTTCTTGGGTGCCTCAATTTTTCAGTGCCCAAATTGAGATATTCCAAAAGAAGTGAGAACATAAACTCTACAAAGAAGGCCCTTTGGGAAATACTTCACAATACCAATAAGACAACTGATGTCTTTGAAAGCTTAGCCTAGTTCATTAAAACATGCAAGAGAGAAAATCATCAGGCTGTAATATTCGGGGGGAGGGTGTTGTTGGGTTTTTTTTACAGGAGAGCTTCCATTGTCAACATGGATATTCATTTTCTGAACATGTCCATGAGAAATGCTCTTCAAGAAATAGTTATCTAACCTCTTTGAAATCAAAGCTCTGATGACAGAGACTGATTACTGAGAAATTGCACCACCTCTTCCACTCCTTGTGCTCACATTCAGTTGGTGACACTTTTTCATAGCCTGAAACAACAGATTTCAACTGCAAGCTGCAGAAGCAAACCACCTGATCATAGGGAGTTGAATAGGTAAGCTTGGAATAAGGAGGGCTGAAGAGTTGAAATCACAAAGAAATATAAAGAAAAGTAATTTAAGGTAAGCCAAGTATCTTTTCAGTGAAAGAGACATACTGGAGAACAGTAGGACAGGCACCTTGAATAGCAAGGGAGTGCTGGGGCTTCCAAGTCCTCCATGCTCCATTGTTCTTTTTGTCTTTACCAACATTAAATTAGACAGGGGGGACATTGGCAAAGAAATAATGACAGTACTGGTAACTTGCTGGAGACAGAAAGGATAAGGTGAAACTCAGCCAAAGATAGCCTTGAAACATGACTCAAAAAGCTTAGATGTAGGAAAACCAAAGGAAATCTGATTGCTGCCTGTTTTCTCCCACTCCAAATAAAAGAGGCAGATGGCTAGGAAGAAGAAAGGAAAAATCTTACTACATTGCTGCTATCATTTCAACACAAATAGATAAGGTTTCTTCAAAGCAGATTTCTATCAACTTCTCAGAGCTTGGAAAAGAGGAAATTATGATGACAGTGAGTGCTAAAAAGGGATTTTTTGAAAGGAAATAACACTGAAAATTAGAAACAGCCAAAGCTGTAACCAGAGCTGAGCTGTATCAAAATGAAATTGTTTTCCTTTTCAAAGAAATCTTAACTAAATGCTCAGATGCAGAGGGATAACACAGGAAGAATGAGTTCTTTAAATCCAGTGTTTCCAGTTTTCTATTTCTGTTACCATTCCAAGACTATATACAAAATTTCTTTCATTAGATTTTATTGTTCTTTCTGCACCATTAACAAAACTGAAAGCCAAATTCCAATTATACTTTGTTCTGATGAATGTATGTACAGAAATGGTAAATTGCCAGGTGTCACACTGTAATTGCTACACTGACAAAAAGACTTTTTTCATGTGGCAACAGAAACCAGTTTTAAAAAAAATATAATTGTTATGAAACATTTAATACTCCAATAGCACCCAAAATGCATCCAGGTTGAAAGCTCTCTATTTTAGTCACTGTATATTCAGTAAAATGCAATCCCTGCCCTGACAGAGAAGGGATGTAGAAAGAAATCACTTGGAGCAGCTTGGTAAATATTTCTGGGGTTTAATGTATTGGAGTATTTTGCATTTCTGGAGTTATTTCTAAGAGTGATAGGAAGTGAAGGTCATGCCATCATGCCAAGTATCTCTTAGTGTGAATTTAATGCAGCTGTGTATAGCTGCCTGCCTGCCCAGAGACTTGGGCTCTGCTTAGAGGGAGTGCACTGCACTTTTTACCTGCAACCTCACAGGTATTAAACACAATTAGACTATTCAAGGCCTATAAACCTTCTCCATGTCAGTGGACAATTTACAGTCATCACAGAAGAAAGCCTGTAAATCCTGAAACCTCACATTTAAGCCATCATGAGAACTTAACTACATCCTTGCATACTAAGCATAACAAAAAAGCTCGTGAAGGAGAAAAAAAAAGTGCAGTTCAGATAAGAAGGCTCTGATTGAAACTACAAAAGAGAAAAAAAATGCTAAATTTCTTTTTAAGGCTATCTATGGGTGTTATTTTTACTTGACAATGGCAGCCACTCAGGATGAAAACCATTTTCCTGCACATTTTGCTACCCAGGTCTGGATATCTGGAACATGTATCAGGCAAAAGGCTGCCTGAAGTGATTTTCTATAGTGGAGAGAGAAACCCAGGAGAAGCTCAGGGCAAGTCATGATCTCTAGGGCATCAGCTCTATAATATGGCAGACCTTTACTGCGTCTTGTAGAAGATAAAATGCACAGATGCCTTCAGAATCTATGAACAAAGCAGAAACAATACTGCACAGTGCAGAGGCACCACATGGAAGAGCACACACAGTATCAAATGCTACCGACTCCTGACACTTGCAGTCAGTGGTGTGCTGGGAAAATGCTGCAGCTTTCCTGGCAAGGAAAGCCACAGGAAATGAAATCTCACAAGCTGAAGTAACATACAATTCCATCGACATTACTAAGCAGCTGACATGCATAAATATGTCTTTAAGACCTCTTTGTCTAATAAGTACACTGCAGTTGATGCCTTCAGTATCATATGCCTTGTCTCTCTCTCTCCCAGAAACATTTGCCATGACATTTCCCGATCAAAACGTGTACTGAATCTTGATCACAACAATTCAGAGTCAGATTTGAGCTGACTTTCATTACAGTCAGAAAAAAATTTGAAAGATTTCACAGTACTACATCCACAATCATTGAGAATCAGTAGGTACGTTAGGAACAGACCCCTTATGGACATAGATGATTCAATTTACTCTGTGAAGTAAAAACCTCTTCTTCATGACTGCTAAATGAGGGTGGTAGGTGGGCTGTTAGCAAACTGCCTAATTGGCACAATAATCAGATATGGCAGTAAAAAGACGACAAGGGTGAGATGGCAGGAATGAAGGAATGCAGACATCTATCTGCAAGCCACTCATCCTCAGCTTGCTTTCTACCCAAGGGAGAGAAACTGGCACCTCCTAGGGTGTGAGTCATCTCATGCTAGAACAGCCAGGCAAAGTAGGGCAGATGAATCACACCTTCAAAAAGCCTTTCTGTATTCATTGGCTATACATGCCACCGGCTTAGATGGAGATGTCTAACAAGTCTGGTCACTGGCAATTAGGCTGAATACATAACTCCTGGGAAATAGACAATAATATTATCATCTATTTGCACACAAAGGAAACAGCTGTAGAACCCACCTGGAGCTGAAAGTCTTTTACTGTCACGCCATCAACATAAAGGTTTTTATTAAATATATATTTTGCTTTTATCCATAAGTAAGTCACCACAACTCAAGTTTTTACCTGAACACCACTAATATCAGGATCACATGTCAGGTAAAAGAACTGGTGCATGCAGAGGATAACTGATCTATTTACCCTGAAACACAACTAAGTCAGGAGATTCATTAAAGGTCATTTGCTTACATGTTGGTGCAAGTATGTCCAAGCTCCCTTTTGTGCCATTTTGAAAACATAAGGTGCCATTTTGACTCTGTCAATACTGGGTTTTCCCTTTCCATTTATGAATGAACATTTTATAAAGTCCACAACTGCAGGACTAGTTTGACGAGGTCTACAGTTCAGACACTGAAAGAAACATTGTTCAGGTGAAAACCCAGTATGAATAGAATGCTTGAAAATGCCGAAAAAAATGCTTGAAAATTAAACAGCTGAATTAAGGTAGCACAGGAGCTTCTGACATTTCCTGTCTTCATTTATTAACACTCGAAAGGGAATCATGTTGTTTAACACAGGGAAAAACGTGTAACTTCCTAAGCAAACTAGGGAAAAAAACCAATCCCACCAGGCACAAGCATCAACAATTATCACAGCACTGAAACAACTGCTGCTTAAGCAAGGGGCATGACTGCTAACAGGAACAAGTCCTCATCCCTGCAAACTGCATGCAGAGATGCCATACCCTCCCTGGAGGTCTCAGAGCTATTTACTGACACTAGAGAAGGGTGAAATCCAGCTTTCCGCTTTTAATCAACATCGTGGAAAGAAGTGTGCATAAAGAGTGCCTCATTGTCCATTTTATTCATCTTTCCCCAGCAAGACATGCACCTATGTAAAAGTCTTCTCTGTTCTTCCCCCAACGTGGCTTCCCAGCCCAGTGTACTGTGCTTGCCTTGGACACATTTAATCCTCTCCATGGGACTATGTTTTGTATTTGTGATGAAAACTGGGTTAATAGCACAGTGATGTTTTGGTTACTGGCGAGCATTGTTTACACTGCGTCAAGGCCTTTTCTGCTCCTCACCCAGAAGGTGAGAGGGCTAGGGGTGCACAAGGACTTGGGAGGGGACACAGCCAAGGCAGCTGGTCCCACTGACCAAAGGGATGTCCCATACCATATAATGTCATATTCAGAAATAAAAGCTAGGGTGTTGGGGCTTGCTGGGGCTGCCCGGCCTTGGGAAAGGCATTGGTCCGCTGGTGGGGAGCACCTGGAGGTTTTTGCATCATTTGCTTTTCTTGGGTTTGCTTGTTTCCTTTCTTTTTTTCCTTTTTACTTATTAAACTGTCTTTGTCTCAACCCGTGAATTTTCTCACTTTCACCCTTGCTNGCGTTGCGCGGGGTGACGGCTGCGAGCGGCCGGCGGAACCCGAGCGAGCGGCGCGCTGGGGCCACCGCACCCCCGGCTCGGGCATCCTTTTCTCCGCAGTCCCCGCGGCTCTACCCTGCCCAGGGAAAGGCGAGAGGGGAGACGTGGGGGGGGCCCCCGGCAGCCGCGGGCGCCGGCACCGCGCCNGTTCAGGTGAAAACCCAGTATGAATAAAATGCTTGAAAATGCCGAAAAAAATGCTTGAAAATTAAACAGCTGAATTAAGGTAGCACAGGAGCTTCTGACATTTCCTGTCTTCATTTATTAACACTCGAAAGGGAATCATGTTGTTTAACACAGGGAAAAACGTGTAACTTCCTAAGCAAACTAGGGAAAAAAACCAATCCCACCAGGCACAAGCATCAACAATTATCACAGCACTGAAACAACTGCTGCTTAAGCAAGGGGCATGACTGCTAACAGGAACAAGTCCTCATCCCTGCAAACTGCATGCAGAGATGCCATACCCTCCCTGGAGGTCTCAGAGCTATTTACTGACACTAGAGAAGGGTGAAATCCAGCTTTCCGCTTTTAATCAACATCGTGGAAAGAAGTGTGCATAAAGAGTGCCTCATTGTCCATTTTATTCATCTTTCCCCAGCAAGACATGCACCTATGTAAAAGTCTTCTCTGTTCTTCCCCCAACGTGGCTTCCCAGCCCAGTGTACTGTGCTTGCCTTGGACACATTTAATCCTCTCCATGGGACTATGTTTTGTATTTGTGATGAAAACTGGGTTAATAGCACAGTGATGTTTTGGTTACTGGCGAGCATTGTTTACACTAGCCAAGGCCTTTTCTGCTCCTCACCCAGAAGGTGAGAGGGCTAGGGGTGCACAAGGACTTGGGAGGGGACACAGCCAAGGCAGCTGGTCCCACTGACCAAAGGGATGTCCCATACCATATAATGTCATATTCAGAAATAAAAGCTAGGGTGTTGGGGCTTGCTGGGGCTGCCCGGCCTTGGGAAAGGCATTGGTCCGCTGGTGGGGAGCACCTGGAGGTTTTTGCATCATTTGCTTTTCTTGGGTTTGCTTGTTTCCTTTCTTTTTTTCCTTTTTACTTATTAAACTGTCTTTGTCTCAACCCGTGAATTTTCTCACTTTCACCCTTGCTTCCTTCTCTTCCGCATCCCACTGGGATTGGAGGGAGCGAGCGGCTGTGTAGTGCTGAGCTGCCTGCTGCGGTTAACCACGGCAGCCGGTCCTATCTTCCTTTTCGGCTGGCATTATTTATCCTGCTTCTTCGGGCTCCTCGTGCCGCTCGCATCCCTTGGGTCAGCCCTTCCCAGTGCCCTGCAGAGCCGGGCCGCGCTGAGGGGGCTCCGGGCAGACCGTGGGCCCGGCCCGCGCCCCCGCCCGCGGTGGCAGCCGCCATTTTGCCGNTGTCCAGCGAAATGCCCGGCCTGTGGCTCGGGCGGCACCAGAAACGGATGGGGCAAATTAAGATACAGCTTTGGCCCAGTTACAGGGTTTTGACCATGTAGGTTGAACTGTGTGCTGAGCTCTTCCTGACCTAGGGAAACATAAATGTGTGCAGATTTTTTTTAAACATTTCTTCTGGATGGGAAGCAGCACGGTTTTAAATAAATGCTGTGACCCACATGTGAAGGCAGGCACAGTGCAATGGAACCTGGCCTACGGCATGCCCAGCCCATCTTTTAGCACTCTTGATAATTGTGATCTGCGGTATTCACAAATCAGCGTGTAAGACCTTGAGACAGAAGAGTTTAGAATAATCGGCCTTCATCATCATCACTGATCAAGTCAATGGTGTTAGTTTGTCAATGTATACCGGAAAATACTTCAATTATCTTACACTGATCTCAACTGATGCTTAAAATTGTTTGGTTGCATTTTTCAAACAAGGAGTTTCAGATCAGTTCATGTGTTTCTCAAGGTAAATCTTTATGGGGTGAGTTAATCAGATTATTGCTGCAAGAGTGGTATCGCCTCTTATCAGATTCTCCCTGTCACCTTCTCTGGCTGCTTCAGTGCCNCCGCGTTTGCAGCAGCGCTCGCCCGCCGCTGCTGTGACGGCCCCGCGTTTGACGAGGCTGTGCTGTCCTCTGTCCAGCGAAATGCCCAGCATGTGGCTCGGGCAGCACCAGAAACGGATGGGGAAAATTAAGATACAGCTTTGGCCCAGTTACAGGGTTTTGACCATGTAGGTTGAACTGTGTGCTGAGCTCTTCGTGACCTAGGGAAACACAAATGTGTGCAGATTTTTTTAAACATTTCTTCTGGATGGGAAGCAGCACGGTTTTAAATAAATGCTGTGACCCACATGTGAAGGCAGGCACAGTGCAATGGAACCTGGCCTACGGCATGCCCAGCCCATCTTTTAGCACTCTTGATAATTGTGATCTGCGGTATTCACAAATCAGCGTGTAAGACCTTGAGACAGAAGAGTTTAGAATAATCGGCCTTCATCATCATCACTGATCAAGTCAATGGTGTTAGTTTGTCAATGTATACCAGAAAATACTTCAATTATCTTACACTGATCTCAATTGATGCTTAAAAATTTTTGGTTGCATTTTTCAAACAAGGAGTTTCAGATCAGTTCATGTGTTTCTCAAGGTAAATCTTTATGGGGTGAGTTAATCAGATTATTGCTGCAAGAGTGGTTTTGCCTCTGTCAGGTTCTCCCTATCACTTTCTCTGGCTGCTTCAGTGCCAGCTCTTGACATTTGTGTGACTCTTCAGTGAGGCAGTAGAGCTCCTGAAACACTGGAAACTTAAAAAAGAGAAAATATTTAATATTCGCAGTTTCTGCTGGTTGGTGATCTGAAATGGCTTACCAGCTGCAGAGGAAAGCACCAGACTTGATGCAAGGGACAGGGTGAAACTGGGAGTAATTAGTGCACTCTTAGATGAATTCACCGTTTTACAGGATGTAATGCTCACTAGAGGAACTATCTGTTCACTTTCTCAGGAAGGAGGTAGACTGTAATTTTCCTTTACTGATACATTATGAAAAAGGGTATGGTTTTCTCAGTTCAAGTAATTCTGTTGCAGGACTAGCAAGCCAAATGCCATAGCCCTACCACATGCTGGGTAACAGAGGCACTGCTTTAAAAGTTTAAAACATGGGTTATGTATTACCATTATTTAACATAGCCTAAACCAGTACAGCCATCCAAAAGTCAGTCCTGAAATATTGTGAATTGTAATCCTAAAGTGGTAGCGTGTCACATTGGAATTGCCCAATCTAATGCCTCACTCATAGTGCAACAGAAGGGCACAAATCCAGCAAGATCTAATGACTGGGAGTAGAACAGTAGGATGGAGAGTGGGAAGCTTGATTCTAAGAAGAAAAAGTAATTTTCATTTCACTTGTCTAATATATATTAGAGCAGGAGATGATTTTTGAGTCTCAAGTTATAACTGATGCTATCAACTAATCAGTGAATTATCATCTTTGGTGTGGGTTGAATTCAGAATTTTCTGATATATTTTAATCAAGAAACAAATTTAGAAGAGTGCTGCAGTGTAACTGCATTTAAATTTAGCTGCTCATTTTGCCTTCATGTTTTACTGAATGCTTTTTAAGATTCATATTGAAAACACATTTCCTAACAAACCAATAATTTAAGTAATGACTTGGACCTAGGTTAGCATTCATAATTCACTGAGTGTACTGAATATTAACAGCAAAGGTTTTAAGCAGTAACGATTTTTCTTGCTACCTGTTTTTGTGAATAACTGCTTCAAGATTAATTTAACCAGCCTGATGAATTGTTCTCAGTGAGTGGGCACATTCAGAAAGCTCAGAAAGAGCCCTGAAATCACAAGAAGTCTGAGAACAGAGGGCACAGAGGAACTGAGGGCTGTATCCCAGCCTACAGCGTACTCTGTCTGCCCCAGGAGACCTTATTTGACCTCCTCTCCAGGATAATTTCAGGTCCCACCCTCACCCAGGGATTACTAGGTGTCAGCCAGGTAAGCTCTCAGGAACCAGGTCACTGTGCACATAAGGGTGAGCCCAGAGCACACTGCTTGGGTTGGCACAGCAGAGCAGGTCTAACTGGGTCCTTTGCCTCATGGTTTGGGAACTGGAGTGAGAGAAAAGCAAAAGTGTCTTGTGGACTGAGGTCTCGTGTGAGTGTGTAAAACCTCAAACCATCAATATTTTTAACAATCACAGCATTTTCCTCCATGTCTTTATTCCAAATAAATTGGTTAAAATTAGGTATAAGGATACCGCTAAAGGCATTATCATTGTTTTAAGGCTTTTAATGGGTTGAGATCAAAAATTTTAGTAAGAACAGTTAGGAAACTTGGTCACAACACCATGTGTTTTGAAAACAGAATTTTATACTTAAATATGTAACTTCAGATTATGTGAAGGCATTAAACAGCTAGAGTTACTTAAAAGCAAGGTAGACCAGTTGCTGAAGGCACAAATTAATTTTACAAAGAAGATATTTCTGTAGCACCAGTAACTAAGGTATGATGAATGGCTGTGTGGGCAAGGGGAAACTTGTGGATGTTGTTTATTTTGACTTTACCAAGGACTTTGATGTAGTCTCCCACAGTATTTTTATAGCTGAATTGGTGAGTTCTAGATCGGATAACTGGGTTGTAAGGCTGCTGGAAAATTGGCTGGGCCATCAGGCTTTAAGTGTGGTGATCAGCAGTATGACTGTTTGACTCTGGGATCTATACCTGAGCCAATATCCTCAATTCCTGACTGACAACCTGGAAGACAGAGCAGTGGCTCAGCAAATTTGATGTCAATGAGTTGAGAGGAACAGTTAGTATGCAGGAGGAAAAGGGTGACCATTCACAGGCGGGTGTACAGCCTGGAGAAACCCAATTAAATTCAACAAAAATCAAGTGCAAAGCCCAGTTATCTGGCATGAGTAAAGCCCACGAATCAATACAGGCTGGAGCAGTGTCTAGAATGCAATGTTGTAGAAGACAGGCTCCTGGTGAAGAAGCTGCCATGAGCCAGCAACAGCTTCCAGCAAACAAGGCTGAAGGGCTGCTGGCCAGGAGCCTGAGAGAGGTGGTTCTTCCACTCTGTTCAGCACATGCTGAAGTGCTTAGCTTTCAACTCCCAAACCAGGCCCAAGGGCTGCATTAGGTCAGGAACTCGCCTTTGTTCAGGCTGGAGAAGAGAAGGCATAAGAAGAGCTTAGTGCTGTAATCAGCTATGTAATATGAAAGTATAAGTAAGACGGAGAAACCAAAGTTTCCTCCAGTGTGCATGATGGAAGGATATGCAACAGAATGTACCTGAGTGCATATAAAAATGTTTGGCTTAGTATAAGGGGAAATATTGACCAGAGTCAAGTTGGGCAAAGGTTCCCAGAGGGTCTGTGAAGTCTCCATCCTTGGAGATAATCACAATGTGAGCAGAATTGGGGCAGAGTACTGTGCTCCAGGCTGGACCTGTTTTGAGCAGGAGGTGGATTACAGACCGGGGGTCCCTTCCAACCCACACCATTCTGTGGTAAGCTGGTCAGCGTGTTTTTTTGTAGTGGAAGGTAGGTTTACCAATTCTTTTTAAAGGATTGCAGATTTAGTCAGGGAACATTAAAAATAGGCTATTCCAGGTTGGTTTTAAACCAGCATTAAACAAACCAATCAAACCACCCTTGGAATCTAGAGGAATCCATTCAAACACAGGGGTTTAAACTTGAGATAAAAACAGTGGTTTATGTCTACACAATGATGAAAATGCCAGAGATGGCAGTAGCCTTGAATGACTTAGAGATCATTACAAATAATCCTCTCAAGACAAGATTTGAGACCAATATTGTAGCAGAAAAGACTTTGAATAAATTTGGAAATAGGAAATTGTGGATGCTGAAAGCTTGGTGGCAGAGAGAGATTTTTCAGTATCTGCCTGTGTCCGTGAGCATTCTCACTTTCTCACAGAGCTAGCTGCAAAACAGCTAGAGAGCTTTTGTAAATAATTCTTCTATCTTGCACCTGTGAGGTGTTTTTGCAGCTTGTTATTGTCAGTCTGAAGGATTGTTTAGGAAATGTGTGTTTTTAGGATCTAGCCAATAACCCTGAGGGGTGGTTAACGAAGATCCAATTACTTTCTACGACCTAGGGTATAAAACCCTTCTGATTATAAATAAATAAAGGCATTTTCTATCTAGTTACTCCTGAGTTCGGCTGTCTCTCTTCTCCCCGGGCTGTGTCCATTATTGTGACAGGAAATCAGGTAGTTAATGTACTACACAGCTTAGTAAAACTTCTGGGACTGACATGTATCAAAGGATGCTCAGTGTTCAAAGAAACAAAACTAAGCTGTGAATAGAAAACCAACCTAAGACAGGAGGTTTGGGAAGCTTTATATATAAAAGGGAGAGCTGAGAAGGTGGTAAATGTGAGCAGGCTGTTGTATATGGTAGAGGAAGGGGGGAGAAGCCTGTGGAGTTGCTATCCTGGGCCCAAGAAGTGGCATGTGAAGCAATGTGAGTTCAACAGCATCATACTCTCAGCTGGGAAAATGAACGAAACTCTGGATTAAAAACTGTAAAATGGGGTAGGCATCATTCAAAAAATAGTTTTAATCCATTTTGAAAGACTGGATACACATGAAGAGAACAGCAGGTTGGGCAGGACACCACTACTTGCGTGATATTGATGGCATTTAAATGTTGTTTTTCCTCAGTGTGCTCCAATGTGGTCTCTTGAAGACTGTACCAACTTGATCTTAACTGTTGTTTTAATACAACTTTTTGTTTTGATGGTTTACAGATGGAACTAAAGGGTATGAGCTATATGCAAAACCTCAAACTGGGAGGGAGAAAGAATGTACAAATACCTATATCCCTATTGTAAATACAGTTCATAGCAACAAAAATGCTCTCCCCGGCGTGAAGTCTTTAGCAGTCTTTAGCTGCTTACACAAGCTGGCAAGTGGTAGACCATAGTAACAAAAATTGCCACAGTGTACTTTGGATGGAACTTTTTAGTTTGAAATATTTTAAGCTCTAGTTGATGAGCTTGTCCATACTGTAGATATACCCCAATACTGCTATTTTATTACTTCTCAAGAAGTCCTAGTTTTTCCACTTAGGGATCCAAATAGTAGCTTCTCATCATAAAAATGTCAAGCACCGATTAAACAATTTTATCTTTATTTCCATAAATCAAAGTTACACTTCAAGTGGTTAGATCCTTTCTTTCACATTTCTCACCCTAAGCACACATCTGCAGTAGCTACCACAAAATATGCACATATTACCATTCTAACAGACTGTAGTTAATACTTTATTTTTTCAATCTTCTACAAATACCACTTGCCAACAACAATTTATAGTTATTTTCTCCATTGACATGAAATGGAGATAAATTTTAAGTTGTTGGCATTCTGTCTGTTGCAGGTCCTGCCAATATTAGAATGTGCAGCAGCTTTAAAACTCAATAGTGAAGTGTTAAATAAGTAGCAGTGTCAAAGCATCTCAAAGATTCGAAATACTGTTATTTTACGTTGTGCTACAAACAGGATGACAAATCTACACAGCAGTGTCTATTTTACACAACTCTTCATTAAAAGGGTTTGTCTTCACAGTCTTTAGAAAGACTTCACACCCTTGTGCAACTATGAATTTAATGGAATAAAGATGATGACTATTAGAACTATTTGTTCAAACATTAGGAGTCTTCCGTTAGGAGGTGATGATATATAATCTGAATCTTTCTGGAGTGGCTGAAAAGTACAGAATGCATAGAATTTCTGTAGAATATCTCTATAGAATATTTTCACAGAAAAATAATTTAGGCAAAACCATACTTCTCCTCTCTACATAAAACCATGAATTTCAAAGAATCTTTGTATATTCCTTATGGAGTCAACTGGAAAATGCATTTTTCTACACCTGTAAATACCCTCTTTTATAAGAAATGCTCGATATCTTTGGTTTACTTATATGCTGGGATGAGAAGAAAAAACATCTGAAAGGGAATGACTACCTCATTACCTGAGGTTCATCTTTCATTTCTCTTTACATGAACTTTGGATAAGATCAGCTGTTTTGTAGATGAAAAGAGAAATTCTCTACAAAACAATAAAACATAATGCTTATTTTAGTAGTACATATTAAATAAGACAAGGCTGGATTAGTAAAAATAATTCTTAAGGATAGTTATAAAGCCAAAACTGGTAATTTTACTTGTTCCAGAATTAGTAATCCTACTTTCAGTATCACCATCTTCTTTATAAATATAAAGTGTTACAAAAATATTCACAATAATATTTATATATTAATCCATTATTCCATATATTATTTTGAAAAAGTGCTTAAAGAGGCAAGTAAGTATATGAACTGCAAACTCATATCCTTCCAGTTGTCTAAAGCCCTGATCTGGTTGTTTAAACCCCTTGTTCAGTACAGAACAAGGACGTGACAACTTTCATTTTTCCTCCTGCAAATGCTCTCCCTACTTTTACATTTGCCTGTCAAATTAAGGAACAGTTGCTTGAAAAGTACAGTGTGACTTATGCTAAATCTCAGATGAGCAATGTAGTTACTTCTAAATAGAAAGTTTCATCTCTAATGTAAGGCTTTGAGAAATATTTAATGGCTTTCATTTTTTACCCTTCTTCTCATTATCCAGTACTTTATATTCATCTAGCACAGCATGGCCGGTTTCCTTTGCAGTTCTTTTTACAACAGATTTGATACCAATATTTTCAATGTTAAACGCTGTCATACCAACATTGATTGCAGAATTCATAGCGTTGTCTGTAGCATGGCCAGCATCCTCTCCATACCTACGGAAAGAGAGCAGTTTTGTAGATTTGTATACTTAGTATTTTAATCTTCACTGGAATTCTTTAGAGAGCAAAAATTCAGTCATTATGAAGAAAAAATAATAAGCATGATGCCAGAATGTCTGAAGAATAAAATTAGAATTTATGAAGCCATTTGAGTAAAGGCTGCTCCTCTATCAGATCAATTGCTCTTTGAAAATACCAGTATGCTTCTGCTCTTTTTCTTCAAGAACCCTTCCAGTCTTTCTCCCTTTTTTCCCTCTAATTTTGAAGAGTAAAAAACATATCTATCTATAGAATGATAAGAAGGGAGGGGAGAGAAGTTTTGTGCAATAACCAATAGTTCTTTTTTACCTTAGTTCTGAGGTAAAATTCCTACACGCTCTAAATAGAAAGCCAGCTGTATCCTAGGCTGCATCCAAAGCAGTGTGGCCAGCAGGGTGAGGAGGGGATTCTGCCCCTCTGCTCTTCTCTTGTGAGACTCCTACCTGGAGTGCTGCATCATACAAAACCCCAAAAGGCTCAACACAACTATCCTGAGGACATGATGAAAATTATGAAGAGATAAAAACCTTTGGTCTCTCCCATGGACTGTGAGTCCAGCTTCTTTATGCTTTAATGGGCAAGTTGGCAGTCTCATACTAATGACTCAATTGTGCACAGAGAGCACTGAAGGAGGAGAAGAGTACAGTGAGAGCAGTAATTCCAGCTGCTCTGGTAGCCAGACATTTCCTCAGAGAGCACTGTAGTCAGACAAACCAGGCCAAAGGGAAGTACTCCTGGCAGCATCAGAATCCTAGCAGTCAGCAGAGTTACTTTTTCCCTGTGCTTATAACAACCAGAGATTCTTTGAGGACCTCAAGATAAGGCTAGAGAGAAGCAAAGAATATCAAAGAATCCAAAAATCTGTAATATATCAGTACAAATGCCAGAGCATGTGGCTGGGACTAACAATGAAACCAAATAAAAAGAATTCATGGGTTTTTTGTTTCGCCTTTAATTCTCTGATAGAGCAACAGCCTTGAATCATCAACATCAGATCTGTAGGTCACAGAATTAATCTCACAGCAGAAGTATTTATCAGTTCGATTAGTTTGTCGATTTGATTATTTTCACCGCAGGAACATCATAAGCCAGCATAGCATCAGTAAAATAAGTAACCTCATTTAAAGTAAGACTGTAGCTTATCCAGTATAGCAACACTAACAACTTCTTAATGTCTGATAACTAATTTTTTAGTTTGCCTGTCTCAATTGCATAACTTTTAACTCTTTTAAATCGTGCAGATAATATACACTGCATTTATATAAATAGTTTTTAAGACAGGTAGTAGCATGGGACTTTGTCAGAAACGTTACTTCTGAAGCTACATTTTCCCCCCATTCCAATCAACATGCATATGATGAGCATCTCTTTAAAATTCCCTCCACCAAGGTACTGCAGCTAAGTTTTAGCCATTTTTTTTATTTAGAAACACTGATCATGCTCCTTTAGCTTTATTTCCATTAAGTGGAATTTAGCTCATTCACTGGTATTTGGAGTGGCAGAAATCTTCGTCACTGAAATAAAGAGCAGCTTACAAAAGAGAGATTATGTAGAATTTTAGTATAAGGATAGATTTTAAAGATTACATAGCAAGTATTTTCAAACATATTGCAGTTAGCTGCAACAGGTAGTTACTTATTGTTTTTCACTCTTAGTGTCTGTTGTCTGCTGATCTCCATATTTCCTATATTTGTATCGAAAACAAAAACATTAATATGAATTTATGTGAAATGAGTACCAGTACAATTTCTCCTGACATTCCTACTGCAAACAAACATTAGCAATAAATCACAACTGACTAGGACTTTGCTGCTTGGCCTCCTATTTGAAATGCATCACAACACAACCCTGAATGCCAATCTGCTTAATAATGTATGCTGATGTTTATCTTGTTACCATCGGCTTGTAGCCTGTATGCACTTTCAGCAATCCTTTTAATTATCTCTTTTGCTATACTTATCACCAATTCCATTTGAACTGCCTGCTTTTGCTTACTCTTCACTTTCTATTAAATCTACTGCCCTTTTTGTGAGGGGTGCATTTCATGTTTCACAGTTATTTCAATATATTCCTTTATTCTCCACAGCATCTTCCAGTACATGGATACAGCTTTCATCTTTCCATCATCTTACTAACATCATCTTAATCCCAAATGTTATTGTTCTCTTCCCCCACTATCGTTTTCTAGAAACATCTGTATTTTGCAAGTCGAGGCTATTCTATTATTGCTATATATGCCTTAGATTTCCTTACAAAATTTTCTTTTTTTGTACCTCCTCGCTTTAGCCGATAGATGAGGTTCTTTCATTTTTCATAAACTTAGCTAAGTTTGCATAAATTCAGTATTAGAGCTGAAAGGTTTAAACCCGTAATTTCCTTCATAATGATACTGTACCACAGAGCAACGATATCAATCTGAACATTATTTGTAACACAGCCTGAAGCTGTAATACTTCTACAAAGAACTAAAAGAATACTTCCTACAATCATTTACCCGTTTCAGATTTTTGCTTACAGGAGATGCTCATTACTGTGCAGTTACCACCTTATCACATGCTACATAATTACAGCAAAGCACGTATTTCAGTTAGTTTCCCTGCACTTTCATAAGCTTTATTTTGCCAGTATTCAGACACAATAGCAGTGTGCTGTAGAAGATGAAAACAATGAAAACATAACTTACTTGTATTTGACCGTTTTTACAGTCTCAGTTGAAACACTTTTAGCAATGCACTTCGCTGCACTTTCTAAACCTTGCCACACTGTTGAAAACCCTGTAGAAACAATCAGCTTATTTGAGTTCATACCATTAAAAATATGCAATTTTCAAAAGTGTAAAGAATTTTTATTACCTTGAACTCCACTTGCTGCCACAACCAGAGCACCATCAAAAGTAGATTTGCCATCTTTATCTTTCTTAAGGGATTCTGGAACTAATTTGCTGCCATGCTTCTTCACGTGTGGAGCCAGCTCCCTTCCAACACAGCTCGCTATAGAACACACCCCTTCAACTACCATAAAACAACAGTATGCAGATTATTTAGTGAGAACATAGAACATCCTTCTTTAAAACTCTTTACTCATAATTAAAGGGAAGCTTCACTGAAGTCTTAAGCGATGCTTCTATTTAAATATGCTTATATGAAAGACAGACTTTAATCCACACCTAAGTGCCCAACTGATACAGAAGCAACCTTATTTTTCAGGTTCTATACAGCTCCAAATCCTAAGGAACAAGTAAGGTTGGCCTTGTGGCTAAAAAGTGCCTTAAAACAAATACATACACACCTCACACTCAAAGTTCAAGAAACTTTTTCCACTGCTTTATCTCCAACTTGCAGATAGCGAACAAGCTGCTGCTTTCCTGACTTGTCTTCTGTAGAAGTCTTTCTTACAAGCATTCAAGCTCTTCAAAGTAGTTTTATAACATCAGCACAATTTACTTTTAAACTTGGATCAGTCACTAGACAGTAAATATAAATATTATATGCAAATAAGTAACAAAATGAAGTTACTGAGAGCTGTTAGGGTTGCCAGGCACCTCTGAACACCAGGCCATTTCTATCTTGATATTTATACATAGTCAGATAGATTTGTTTCAGGTGTGTGTGTTTAAAAATATGCACACACACATTCTCCAGTGGTACTGTATGATAGTAATCAGTGAGAGTAGAGCTTTTAAAATACACGTTTATCAACTTAAAAAAATAAGAGACACCATTTTGAATTAACTGTATAAAACTTTCAAAAGCATGTCAAACTTAAGTCTATACAGAATATTCTTTTAGGAAAGAAAAGGATGTCTCAAGGCCAAGTTACATGTACTAGTCCTAAGGCACATCTCTTGCAGGAGATAACTAGGCACAAACTACTGATCTCTGGATTTTATCAGGTCACTACCTCCTCCAGTTTACTGGCTAGAGAAACCAGCTCATATTTTACAAAGTTTTTATTATTTAAGGCAAAAATATTATATTCTATGAGATGGAAATTTTTACCTAAGAATTGGCTGACTTTCACAGCTCCTCCAGTAGCCTGTTTTGCTACGTGAAGTCCCTTCGCTACAGTTGGGTTGACTTCCACAGGCTTTTCTTCTGGTTGAATGTGCTCTCGCAGTTTAGAAGCTCCTTTGTGAATAGCTTTACCCGTGTATTCTGCTCCTTTCATTAGGCCCCAGCTTACCCAAGATGCACCTTCAAGGCAAAAATTGTTTTTCTTAGTATGTACAACTCTACAGACTGTGATTCATTCCTTCAGCTATCCCTCCTCTGCCTCTGCAACACAGGAATGTTTAGAAACATTCCTGATTACAGTCTCCAATTATATTCTCCCCTGAATGGGCCAGCATAGAAGTCTTGAAGTAATTTCTGCACCTACACCACCACTTTTTAAATTAATTTTATTTAAGTTTAATATAACCAGCCCACATCCAAATGTCAGCCTAATACAGATACTCAGTTTTTTAACAGATATGCAAGCACCAGCTGAGTCAGAAGTGATAGAACTGCACATCTTAATGCTATTAGCACTCAGGAAAACATATAAACCCAACCCTTTATCCCTCCTTGCAGATTCATATTTATTACAATCAGCTGGTGGTCATTAGTATATTCCAGAGGTTCTCAGAGGAAAACCCCCACATTTATCTGCAGAAATCTCAATAGATGTCTGCTGTAATATACGTTCATACAGGGTAAAATTGTTCTGTCACAGTGGTTTAAGTCACAGCAGGTGATATTCTGACAGAGTCAAATGAGGAGCCAAACTCATTTGCAATGAACAAACTGTTTGCAATGGATTTATATTCTGCATGGTTTTTCTAAAGCTCGTCAAGGCATCCTTTAGAGGATCAACACTGGAACTAGTGAACAATTACTTCTGACCACTCAGCCTCTATCAGCACACATGCATTTAGGTGAAAATACTGTTGAAATGTCACTCATATTGGTTTCTATTGTACACAGTCCCCTTATCACAACTGTACCTGACAAGATTCCATGGGCAACTTTCTCACTCCATTCTGGTAACTCTTTCTGATCTTCTGCTCCTTCAGGTTGTGGCTGGATATGTACAGTATGAGGCAAGTGAACTGCATCACTAGAGGCTTCAGAAGGCTGACAAGTGAAAGCAAACATCTGAGCATTTACTTTGCAACATATCATCAGGATCTCCGGTTTGGATCATACACATCCATTATCAAATAATACTAAAGTTGTGCATGCCTTAAGTAAGTGTACAGAAATTCAAGTTAAATTTCACACTCAATTACTTTTTCCACAGAAATCCTATTCATCCGAAAAAGCTTATGAGACAGGTCAGCTTTTTTGTATGCTTTCTTCATCCAGCTACAATGAAAAGATTTGCTTGCCAATGCAGCCATATGGCCAAATAGCTAAGCAGGGAAAATTTACACTACAAGTTCACTAGCAAAACAGATAAGAGACTGTCCATCTTTCATTTTTATCAGACAGAAGCCAACTCTGTTGTTATTCAACATGGGAAGTGCAGTCTTTGGTTAGAGAATCCAGCTGCACTAAGGGAATGCAGCTGTTCTGGTTGTTTTGTTCCTCATCTTTTCCTCCCAAGTCTGAAAATAAAGGAGATTATTCATGATGTGTGCTGTTGCTGCTTTTTCAGACTGGCACAGCCAAGGGAAACATCATACTGTGCATGATACTGACCTCTATTTAATGCTGGGTGGACAGGTTCTGTGTTACTTCGTGTCAAACAGTTTCTGGAGTAGATGTTAATCATTCAAACACAGCAACCACCACCACAGGCTGCTTAGCACTTCTAAAATGTGTAACATCACTTTACACAGTCCACAGACAATGTATAATTAAACTTTAATTACAGAAAGCTAAAAATATTGTAACAGATTTAAGTTTTTGTTAAGAGAACTTTTCCAATGTAAAAGCAAATAAAATCCCCAAACATTTCAAAGATTGAAAACACTGCTAGTTAATGATAAAAAGAAAAAACATTTTTGTTTAGTCTAGAAGAGTCTAAATGAAAGCATTTATAGATTAAATCCATAAGCAGAACAGAAGACACAATAGAATAGTATTTGCTATTACATGGAATCCTTAAATTCCCCTGAAATATTCACTGGATATAAAAGCAGGGTACTGCACATAGCTGAATGTTGTAGTAAAACCAACATTAACAGGAAAGCGTAGATTAAACTTTAGGAGGTTGATACCCAGAAGGTTAACAATGTATCACTGACGTATTACATCATCAATTACTGCTTGACAGCAATGTCAAATCTGGTGTTCAAGGAATGTCCTCAGCATGGGACCAAAACACTCTGGGGGCTGGGCAGGAGAAATTACCTCAATAAACAGCTATAGGTAAAAAACAAACAAAAAAAAAACTATTAAAAGATCCAAACTATGTTCCAGATGTAATTTACTTATACTACAGGTTGGGTCACTATGTAAGAAAACCAGTCAACATGAGTTCTCTACACTAAGGAGCAAAAATGGATTCTCTAGTAACTAATAAGTACTATAACTATATTAAATATAGCTGTCAATTAGATCCTCATGAGTACTCTGTAAAACAGACACATTAAATGGCCATCAGACTAAGCTTTGAAATATTTGTGCTATATCACAGTTTTTAAAACTTCAGAAATATGCTGATTTGAAAAATGTGGCAGGCTGCAGTGACTGAATTGGTGTTTGACAAGAAACCAAACAACAACAACAAAACAAAAAACAAAAAAGCCACCCAACAAAAAAATAACCACAGGACACAGCATACACAGCTGCTGCCAATCAAATCAGCAGTTCTAACATGCATTTCTGTGACAATTTTTCTTTTTTTTTTTAATCATAGGATTTTGGAACGTCCTGGGATTTACCTGGACTTTGTGGCCAGACCTCTGTTTAAATTTATCTTCAAAATGTGCTCTCTTACTTGCTGGGAGCTCTGAAGGTAACCCTACTCTCTCATGGGATCCTGGCACCTGCGACATCGTATCAGGGAACATTAACAAAAACACGGAGTTTTAGGAAAATAAGGAACCAAGGAGATATTAAAATTGAACTACTTCTACGCAGGAAAAATGACAGAATTTTATCCAGTGAGTCAGTATCACATCATTCTGTAGTACTTTCCCCTTTTAAGTAAAAATTAGTGGCCTCCTGTGCTAGTGAAATTCCCTGCTGAACTCACCAGGATTCACACCATTACAGAACTCTGCCCTCATGGGATGCTCCAAACCGGTCCTTCATCATCATTGCTTTCACATTTTGGTGTTTCAACAAAATTCTTTCATTAAAAGATGTAATCATGCTATAATCGTTTAAGTAGTTATTGATTACCACTCTTCCTGAAATGACGCTCCAGGGCTCTTACAGTAATATTTTCCACTTCGCTTCATATCACTGAATCTTATTGCACATTTGTTAGACTATGGGGTATTCTTCTGTTTTCTCTACCTGTCAACATCTTACTGCAATAAGGCACCAGATTTACCTACTTTGAGATCCCATTGGAAGGCATATTTTTGAGGTACATACTATTTTCACAGATCTTCTCTGAGGTGGCTTAATGTTTCTGAACTGTAAACATGTTTGGGCATGATATTCCAAGAATGGCATCATCAAAACTACACAGAGAGTTGTGTGCATGCACACATAAGGAAAAGCATGCTTTCTCCTGAACACAAAATTTCATTTTGGGTCCTATGTTCTCTTTCAGAAAACAGGGAAAATACAAAAAATGGTCTCAAATTCCACTCTGTGCTTAAAATTTAGTATTTTAAAATTTCTGCCTTCTCATCTCATAGAACCTACAGTTTCATTACAAAGCTGCTTAATCTTGGCTACTTTATCTATTTCTCATTGATGAGCTTACCAACCAAGACAAAAATCTGACATTTTTCACAACTAAATGTAAATGCGAGAATATATTGATGATTGACACCTTTCATTATTGGCTTATAACAGACTGCCCAGAAATTTACCTGGATTCGTAGGTCAGACATTTGTTTCAAGAGGTCCTCAAACAGCTCTCTGTCAGCTGCTGGAAGTTCTGAAGACAGCACTACTCCCACGTAGGACCCTGGTACCTGGGACATTGTGTCGGGGAACATGTAGACCCCAGTACCACAGCACAGAACAGGAGACTGGGTACACATTAGAGGATACAGCCAGTCACAAACCTAGGGAAGACAAGTACATAGAAGAATCAAAGGATGCTTTTAAAAAGAAAGATAGGCAGAACATACTGATACACACCATAAACTTGATTTTCCACAAACTTTCTAGGGGAACCTTCCAGTGAAAGGCTCCCTGCTGATGGCAGTAGGGTTGTAATTAAATGATCTTTATGGTCCCTTCCAACCCAAACTGTTTTATGATTCTATAATGAAAAATAAAAAGCCTTACACCATATTGAAAAAAAAAGAAAAAAGAAAAACAATCTCCAAAAACCACAACCCACGTGATTCTGGAACTATCACTCTTGATTAGTTCTGACAGTCTCATATAGAGAAAATACTGATTTTCACAGGACTGTAATTCAGGCTGGTACTCTCTTAACTGAGGTCTCATCTTGAGGGCCACATGAAAAGAAATGCCAAACAAGTCACAATTCACGGCGCCTGTTCCACTCTGGAGATCTCCAGGCAGGTTTAAATGACAGGACAAAGAGAAATGCATGGCTGTCACTGGCCTACTGTTGAAGACTGCTAACACGAGTGGAGCTGAACCAGAAGACCCCGAACCAGGAACCAGCAGACCCCAAACCAGCCAATCTTAGCAGTAACAAGGAGATCTAAAGTCAGAATCCAGACCAGAAACAGAATGTTCATTACAGAACATGCCCACATGAAGCAGTAAGAACTGAAAAAGTACAAATAATGCATGTTCTTTATTTGTAGTTCTGTGTCTGGATTAACATGGACCCTCAAATTTCAAATTATTGGTTCTCATAACTGCAATAACTTATCACTAACTGAGAATGAAGCAAGTAACACCCAACCCCATTTTAAACTGATTTGTTACAATAGATGAATCAACATGTCTTCTCTACATGAGGAAAGAAGTCAATTTTATGAAATGGAAAGACATGTTAAGTCAACTCCTTTACATGTTGGAATTCACCAGAAGAGTGAGCACTTGAAAACCTTGGGAAGACACAGAGCACTTTTCACAGAAAGAGTAGTAAAAGTGTGGACTTGCAGAAAACCATTTCTGCAACACCTGTAACATCCTTCATATTATCACACGGATATTTAGGCTCAGAAGAGCAAGAACCTAAGAAGATTGCTTGTTAGAGTTTTATGACAGTTCTTGAAATTTTAATTAAAGGAGGAAATTATTTTCCTGTTACCTGAAGAAACGCCGCTGGACGATTCTGAGCAGCTTCGCTATCTGTATCCAAGAACTTCACGATGCGCAGATATCCAGGATATGAAGGAGCACTAACCTGCCCATCAGGAGTCACAAAAAATATCTGTACTCCTTGGGGAATCAAGATCAGCTCATCTGCATCCACTCCCAGGTTTTCCAGGGGAGGTGGCTGAGTACATTTGTTGTTGTAGTAGTCCTCACTGACAGAAGAAAACTCCCCAGAGTCTGTGCCGTAGGACACAGTAAAGTGGCCATTGGTAGCTTGAGGAGTATAAGCAGGAGGTGCTTCGTTTGGCAGACAAAGAGGTTTTGCAGATGATGGACTCATAGCTGGAATTTGCCCCTGACTCACAGCTGCAACACTTCCATCTGCTGCAGGTGGCTGACTTGGTACAAACAGAGACTTAGGGGCAGGGGGTCTTTCTGGCTTTTCTTTGCAAGGAATGGAGGGGTATAACTTGGGCACCCCAGGAGGGGGATCCATCGTAGCAGGACTTGCTTGTACCGGTGGGGTGTTTTGCTCTAGACTGCCGAGTCGAGCACGAACATTTTGCAGGGTCTCCCTCATCTTCTGCTGCATTTTCCTGGCAGACTCCCACTGGGACCCTACACACGCAGGACCCTCTGATGGAATGTTAACTCCTCGGAGCAAGTGGTCAAGCCCTCGCTCATAGTAACTTCTCGCCTCTTCCTTCTGACCCAGTTCATCTGTGTTCAGTCCTTTATTGATAAAAATAAAGGCTTTCCTGTACTCTTCATTAATGGCTTTAATATTTGCATCTTCCTGCGTAACCGGATCCTGCAGTTGTTCCATTACTGCAAATTGGAATAAAAATCAATAAGAATATACATAGAGAAAGCCAAACAATGTTTACCTTAGAATAAAATGTCTTTTTAATGATGACTCTACTGCATGTATTAGGAGAAATTTATCTAGTTGCTTGGAACAGTGTCTGATATGTTATGGTTATCTCCTAATAACATTCAGATTCAGTTGACATGATTCCTAGACAGCAAGGAACCTATAACCATCAAATCTAGCTACATCACAGATATTTATTTCTTAAAATTTAAACATCAGATGAACATGGACATGCCTGATACTAAATTTTTCATCTTCAAGATCAGTAGCAAACGAGGAATAAACGAATAACTTAAAAAAAATCTAACTTTTCCAAAAGCATCTCTAAGGTATTAAAAAATTCAGTTACCATTTTGTCTATTTAAATAAAGGCTGAACTTACAAACAGTACATTTCCATTTGAATAATTTAAGAGAAAATGCTCAACAGATTTTGAGCTATTGATCAACTAACATCAACACACAGAACTGCGAAATACTTTGAACGGTTAAAGCTGTGCTTTACAAAATAAAAACATGGAATTACTTATTCCTTTTACAGTGTTTATAGAGTGAGAAAAGGCAATTGGTATTTTACACTCCTTGCTCCCTTGGTGACAAAAATTGGAAGTACCAATATGTACAAAAGATTGCAGGTTCAAGGTCTGTTTTGGAATATATTCCTCAAACTGCCTCACGTATTTCAACTGAAGAGCAAAAAAGAATCCAGCAGGTTTGTCTGAATTCTAAAATGTGTTAACTCATTGTTTTAATTGTATGCAGATTGTTGGCCTTGGCCAAACACAGGAAATACGAATCATTAATTCCAATTAATTTGGGGTGGTTTTTTTGTGTTTGGTTTGTTTGGTTTTTTTTTTGCTAGCAGTTTTGAGAGGCATTGTTAATTCAGGAAAATCAGGCAATTATATTAGAAGAGAATAATGATCGTGGACAACAAAAATGGGATACTATATTAAAATTAAAGAACAGATATTTTCAAGCAAAACCATGATTCTCTGCTGTAAGGCAGATGAAAGAAACGAGACATCTGTCAATCACAATGATATTAAGCCACAGAAAACATGGGAGCGAGTAAAATCCAAAGTGCAAAAATAAAAATACTTCTATTACACGGGCAAAAGCATTAACACCACTGTACAGGGCATTGGTGAGAATTCACACGCTGAGCCACACTCAAGGAAGCTGGGCCACAAGACGAAGAGGTGGGCAGGTTACTGATTTTTTCCTGATGAATCAATCACTCTTCCCTAGAAAGGTGTAAGTTTGGCTTACCAAGGCAATACAATAAAGGCTAAGTGATTGGATTAGTCTCTACAAATATAATGGATGAAAAGAAGAAAGTAAATCAGTAAAGAAAAAATAATTATTGGGAAAGAAAAAAGAATTAAATCCAAATTTGTAATAATATCCTGAAATAGTACCTACATTTAAGTTTACTTAATATTTCTTCTTGTTTTAGACTATCTATCAACAAACTAAAACAATAACCTGGAAAATATCCTTCCTCTACTCCAACAAAAACAGAGAAACTTACGAAGTGCTGGTCATGAAAAGATTTCAAAGAGGCAAAGATGGAATGCTGTGCTCTACTCCCACACTCTTTATAATCAAAATGCAGACAGCACTTATGTGATTGATGCCTCTGGAGTCACACAACAGAAGTGCCATGTTATCTGGGAGGCATCTGTTTTTATGATGCTACAGAATCCAATTTCATGTAAAAGTCAAGATGTGTGGTTTCAGTCCAGTAACAGACACGTAGCTTGGAATACAACAGGGATGGCTTGAGAAGGCAGCCCAGTGGAGTGGGCACCAACAACTCAAGCCACCAGGCTCACTGCCCATCATGGAGCAGATAAACAAATTTTGGGCTAGAGGAGATTCTTCTGACTGACTGCAGTCACTTGTTGCAAGAGGTTCAGCATCTTTAAGCTAAAGAACAACACTGGCATAAGTGTTTATTTACTAATCACCAAGTACATCACCTTTAGAAGTTCAAAGTATGCTCTTGGCCAGCACAACAGCAAACAATTAGAGTAAGAGCAATCAGAAAGAACTCCTTACAAGGTTGTGAGTATAGCTGGATCCTTACAGCAAAAAAGCCTGGTGACTGCCAAACCACATCACTGTGTGTCAGCATTCGTATTTACTATTGAAAAATCCACTTTTCCATTTAAGAAGGGTAAACAGGTGAAAACCAGTTTAACAGTAAAGACCTCTGATTTGAGAATTGTAGGTTCTTAAAACACAGAAAATGTCTAGATGACTAAGAAGGACAGACAAGTTTAATCCATCATCACCATTTACTTCTTAATGAGCAAAATTTACTGGTTTGAGATTTTTAGTGCCTGTATCCCCAAGACCATATAAAGTCCTTTCTCGAGGCTTGAAGTAAATGACTCATTTGTGTGAACACAATTGCAGTACAACAGTCCCCTTTGCCCCATGTTTATTGATTTCGTTTTTTTCTGGGTGAGGCTAATGCAAAGATACTTTACAGATTTCAAATAATTACTTTGGTAGTGATTGTTAGCTTACACACACAGAGACATCAAATAAAACCCTAACTACATTACAACTTAATATTTAATTAATTTACTCTTCACTGTATAGTTGTCATACTGATAGCAGCACTGTACTTGCTAAAGCTCAGCCTTTATTGACACTAGAAAAGGTCTGGAAGGAAATGGAGATGTCAGCACCATCAGTGTCCACACAGCATTGGTGCATGGCAGAGCTACAAAAGCTGGCTCAGCAACCCTGATTGTCTGAAACATCCCAAGTTTGCAGGATATGTGCAGCATCGTTACCTCCAAATAACACATTTGGTTGGCAGAGCACTTGGAAACAGAGGAAGGACTTCACAGTAGATTTCAAGCTAAACACATGGTAACTAAAAGTCAGCCCAAAGAACTGAATTTCATTCATTCTTAATAATTCCTTAAAACTAATACAAAAGAATGGATGGTATTAAATAAGCTTATCTAATTGCTCCCTACCAACACAAGAATAAATATTCTCTAAAACAGAACATTCAAATAGCAATCTGATCATATCCAAGGAATATCCTCGTTCACTATTATTTTCAGTATATGACCTTAATATAATATTTACATGTTCTGCATGTTTTAATAGTTATCTGTATTCCACTTCTGTACAATGCTGAATCTTATTTCCTCTGCTTTAAAGATGTAATGAATGGAAAAATGTGTATTACTGAACATTGAGGGCACCGCAAGATAACCCTTCATCCTATGGCCAGTTCAGATCAGACCAGATCTGTACCATTTAGTGCGAATTAAGATTTGGAGGAACTTGTCTCAGAGAAAGCCAGTCCAAAACTGAGATAAATCTGAGCTAAAGGACACTGTAGATAATCACAGATTAATCTAGCACTTGGCCCTTTTTCTTTCATCAGTCCAGATATACTCTGTGTTTTAAGTGACTTGACCAAGGGAGGCTACAGTGCAACAATGAAACTTGAGTTTAATTTGATATTGTAGGCTAACATCTCACGCATCCTTCCTCTGAAGCAGCAAAGCCCACTCCATTAAAAAGTGATGGATACTAACAAAAATACAGGTCAATGGTGGATCTCCCTGCTCGACGGTAAACACGAAGCCTAAGGCTTATTAAGAGGATTAAACAGCCTGACTGACAGAGGTAGGATACACTTTCCAACTCACTAGTTTTGAAGGAGAGTAGGGGAGGAAAATGCAAAAATAGTTAAAAAAAAAACCCTAACTAAAACACGCTTAATCCAAGAGTTCTTCTTATCTGTCAGCTGTTTTTCTCTCAGCCACCAATTAGGAAGTACTATGCAAACACAATTGTTTAAGCCTTATTTCTGTATGAAAAGAGCAAGTAAGAAAGTATTAGTAACTTTCAGTAATTTAAAGAATTAAATGTTATCTAGAATATAAACTAATACAAACCAGGTACTGGCGGATAAATTTACCTTTTTATGCTTTTAGCTTATTTAAATTAATTTGTTTAAAGAAGTCCTTGAATTTTTCATGAAGTGGTGGCCTACTCCTGGTTTTTAAGCAAAGAAAAGGAATTTGTAAGGCTAGGTAATATCACAGACTAGACAACATTGAGAGTTGGTGATATTAAAGTAATTCTTACTCTCAAAATTACCAAATACTTCAGTAAACTCCTATCCTCTGAAATTTCAACCTACACCGTCTTCTCAGGATGGTTACCCAGCACCTACATTCACTCAGCCAGCATGTCTAATTTTCCTCATCTACTGCTGTTTTAAGATTATTTCTGTCCAAATAAAAGTGCTTCCTTCTTGACTCCTTGGTCTGCACCGGCATCACATGCTGTCACCACAGAGCTTTTAGGCCCTGGGTGCCTACTTGTCACTTCTCTAAAAGGGAAAGCGGAAAAACCGGTAGGGCAGATAAGTGCCCTTCATCTCGCAGCTGTGCTGCCCAGCACTGACGTTTTTCCCAGCACCGAAGTACAAAGGCATTGTACTGCCATTCCAAAAGATTCCAGGATCATCACGGAAAATGTAGTGTTACGTAAGACTGCTATTTAATACTATTTCATTAGCTGTGTGCGCCTGCCGGTTTCTGCTCACTACCAACGTTTTCCCGGATCCAAGAAACGCTAAACTGTCTGACACGAATCCTTCAAAAACAAAACAAGACAAAATGAAAGGAGCAGTGTCCCGTAGTATTCTGACAGACAACCTCCCAAGCCATTCAATACATTATTCACCATCAGGGTTACCTCAGCCTGCCCTGACCGCGCCGCTCCCTCCCACCACCACCCGCGGCGGCTGCCGGCTCTGCGGCGGCGGCGCGGNGCCTCCGCCGCCCGGGTCAGGCGGCAGCGGGCGGGGCCCACGGGTCGCGGCTCCGGCGTCACCCGGCGCGGGGCGGCCGCGGCCCGGGGGCGGAGCTCTGCACGATCGATAACGACGCGGAACTGTGCGATTTGGCCTGCGTTTTGGTGTACTCCTAATTAAACCTCTTATTCTTCTTATTCTTCTTCTTCTT
>VZTG01006865.1:754305-787612 GCA_013397845.1 Melanocharis versteri | reverse complement strand
TTAATGCTCTTGGTGTGTGGGAGGAACATAGCTCTGAGTGTTGGTTTCACTTCGCTATAAATTAATTTCGCGGGGAACATGGAAGACCGCGTCTTCTTTGTCTTCTGGTTTCTGTGGCTCACGCCACCATCTAGGACCAATGTGTCAAACTGAAAAATAATGTATAGCCGCAGTGATCTCAAATTGGCGGTTTTTTCTGTTGTTTTTCAGTAGCCGAGTGGCTTTGCCATTTGTAAGGAATTGAGTTAGTAATTTAAATCCATATATCTCTTTATCTTTTAATAAGAAGCTCTAACTCTAATTAGCTGTATATATGTGTACATGTGTGTACAAAAGCACATACATCCAAATTCTAGTTACGGAGTTGGTATGACTATCCAAAAATGGATAAGGCCTAAAAGTTATTATTCGGAAGTCTCCCCTTTGATGTCATGTTTTCACATTTCATTTTGACTGTCACTTTAATCGTGCCAGAATGGCAGGCTGCACTGTTCATGGTTGTATTTCCAAAGGTGGCTGTCTCCAGGTGAGACTTATTTGCCAGCCTGGGCAAGCTGGAGCTGGTTGCTGCCCTAAGTGCTGGGCTGTGGGAGGGGGGAGCTGCGTTTGTGCGCTGGTACTGTGGGAAAAAAAAAAAACAAAATAAAAATGATCTCACTAAACATCCAGCACTTGCCTTAGAACTTGAACACTCACATTCTCAGTCAAACTTCCAACTTCTCAGTGAAACAGTTGCTCAAATTTCTGGATATAATCTGGCAGTATATTACTGGTTTGCCACTTTGATAATCAATGCTAAAAATCTTCTGTAGCTTGACTTCCCCATGGAAAATTTCTAGCCTGGTTAAATCTAGCAAGGGTGCATTCCACGGTGCATGACTCTTTACCTGTGCTGGCTCTTCCAGAACTTGCTGGGTTCCAGCCCTGTTAAGGCTCACTGACTTGCATTCTCAGGTGCTGTATGTGTATACTGACCATGAATCAACTTTTAACACCCTCAAGACCACAGACCATAAGAAATTCATAGTAAATACTGAGTTTAGGTTGTGGCAGCCCGGTACAGCAGTGCCCTTCACAGATGGGTTTACCTCTTAGTTTCATTTAGCTCCAAAGTGTCTCTGGAAATTTGTCACACATTGCAGTTTCTAGCATAACATTTATCTAGGAATTCTGTGTTCCAAACTTTTCACATGCCCACTCTTCAGTCCTTTTTCTGCTGACAAGAAACAGAGAGCAACCTGAGAGAGAGAGACAAGCTGTTCACAGATCAGAGAGGGTTCCTTTTTCCAAACAGTAGTGATTATATTTGTATATGAAGCAGGATGTGGACAGATGGGGGTTTGGACTGGTGAAGAGGGCCCTGAACATTTGTTTAAACAGATGGTAGGTTGCGCTAGGGTAACTAGATGTCACTGAATTATGTTATGTGCATACATGCAAAGCTTACATGGAAATAGAAAACATTTTTATGACAAAAAGTGACACTCTATTTTGAGGCAGAGCTGCAAGACAATAGAAGGACTTTTTAATTTTTTTAGCCATGCAGTGGGTGCCTTTGCCAACATTGTTTTGTGGGAGCAGACCTTGCAAGGTCCAGAAGTTGATGAGGGGCACAGCAGTGTCACAAGCGAGGGAGCATGAGCTGGACAGGTGGGCACCACAGCTGCCTGGCTGTGCTCTGAGCTGTTGTAGGAGCACATGGTCACATGTGCCCTGACAACCTTTCCTTCCACCAGACGCTGCTCTGCTGTATCACCCCCCCTCCCAGGGCAGCTTGTGTCTGCTGTGAATTTATATAAGCATTAGTACTTTTGCTTTAAGTCAGAATTAGACTGAGGGCTGAATCACTATCATGACATGTTCCCTCCTACAGGTATAGAAATAAACTGCTTTTGCCTCACCTGAATCTGCTAATTTTAAACTGTCTGTTTTTTCTGCAAGTCTTCAACCTCATTTGTAAATGCTAATTCTGCTTATGGTGAGCTATATCTTTAGTGACTTCAATCTTAACATCCACTGTGGGCTTGCTTAATTTTTGTCTGCACTTTCATAAAAATAATTTTCCCCAAATAGCTCCTTTTTATGCTTTAATAACATAAAGTTCTATGCAAGCTAGGCAATATCTGTGAATATATCCGTCTTAAGGTATATAGGCGTGTATATATATATATCTCCAAGTTATTTAAACATCACAAACAGTAAAGTCATCTCAAACTGATCTGTAAAAGCTAACAAACCTGGGGGAGTGAGGCTGTGAGTAAAAATGATGTGAGAATTCTCCCGAACCACTTACTCGTATGCAGATAAATTTCATTGACTCACGCCAAATGCCAGTACAACTGTAACCTGGTTACACATCCGATGGGAATCAGGCTGCATAGACAGAGTGCTTATAGTCAGCAGCCCCTGAATCACTGATGGAAGCACAATAAATCACTGTTGTGTGAGTACAACTGAATATATCATTATTCCACAGCTCCTAACAATAGTAAAAGCTTCTGTGGTAGATGAATAGATGATCTCACTGTGATTATTACCTTTTTTCTGACTTCAAACTCCATAATCGTTTGCAGATAAATTGTCCTGGGGCCAAGTGAGAAAACAGCAATAACAGCTGTCTGACAAAGGTAATATTGCACCTTTTTAAAATTATGCCAGCCACTGACCTCAGACTGAACTGTCACTTTGTTAAGGTGCAAGAACACATCTTCAGCATCTCTGTGCAGTGTTGACAGCCTTAAGCTACAAGCAAGGATAATGCATTAGAGCAGACAAGTGTGAAACATTTGGAAAGGCACCTGCTTCCTGAGATGATCGCATCTGGGATGCCCAGTCCCAAAGGGTGATGGAATAACCTGGCTACTATCAGTACAGCCCTGGGAAGGAGGAGGCTGTAATTCAAAGAAACAGATCTGGGTCCAGGCAGCATCTGTGCACTGCATTTGGCTGTGTGCCAGGCTGCTGCCATCTTGTGCAAGATTTTTGCCTGCCCTTTGGTGGGAGCAATTGTTTGCATGTGTGTAATCACTAAATGCTCTCTCCCCAGTCTGCTGTATTCTTGTGTTGTACCTACGGAGCAAGCACAGAAAACCAAGACCATTTTATGAGACCCCGGATTTAACATTTCCAACTGCCAGAGATATTACAAACATGGTCTTCAAGTCCAGCCTAAGGAAAACATTTCTGGAAAGGGATCAAAGTATTCTTGGAGGGTCTGCTAACGAGGATAGCGAAGGGAGAACTGGAGAGACAGATAACTGACCAGCTTGACTGGGAGTTCAGTTTGTTTATTCAGCGGTACATAAAGTTGACAAAAATGGTCAGAAGAGGAAATACCAGGCTTTGTAAAGACTAGTGGTCACAAAGCTCTTCTGTTGGATGGCTTATAGCTGCCGGGACAGACCACAGCAAAGCTAGGCACCACAAAACTCAAGTTATTCACGCATGTTGATACAATATTGAGATGCTGGTTGTTCAGTTAAGAGGAAGGATAAATTCAAATGCTGATGGAGTGAGTATTCCCTCACGGCCCATTTGTGGCACTTGGAATAGTGGGTACTTTATTAGATAGCAGCTACGTGTTTTCCAGAATGATTTGACATACTGTCAGACTGCAGAAAGCATTAGAGGTGTTGAAATATATTTCTTTCAGCACCAAAGTTGGAAAAGTATGCTGCTGTCAAAAAAGAGAGACTATTGAGGGGCACTTTGCACTTCATAAGTGCAGGAGTGAAATTTTATACAGCTAATAAATAATACCAAATGATGAAATTTATCCTGGGTTTCTTGGTTGTTGTTTTACAGGTTTTTTGAGGGAGGTGGAAGGCTACACAGAAGATTAAAAATGCAAGATTTAAAGTACAGACTTAGAAAGTAGTGCATCTCATACTGAATCCATAATTAAACATACTTTTTAACACTCTTGGCGTTTGGGAGAAACAGAGGTTTGCATGTTGATGTCACATCGCCATAAGTTAATTTCTCTGGGAACATGAAAAGTAACTTTTTTGTCTTCTGGTTGTTGAGGCTTACGCCACCATCTAGCACCAACGGTCAAACTGAAAAGTAATGTGTAGCACCAGTAAAATCAAGTGTTGTTTTTTCCATGTTTTTCAGTGCCCGGGTGGTTTTTCCCTTTGTGATAAATTGTGTTAATAATTTGATTGCCTGTAGTCTCTTTGTCTTTTAATAAGAGGCTGTAATTCTAATTAGCTGTATGTGTATGTGAGTGAGTGTGTGTGTGTGTGTGTGTGTGTGTGCGTGTGTACAAAAGCACATAAACCCAAACTTTACAGTGTGCTATTCCAAAATTATATTGGAAGAATTAGGGCCTTGTGATATACTATATGAAAGAATAAATTTCATCAATATTTTGGTACAGATGATGTGGCGAAACATCTGTTTTCCTAATGATTTAGATGAGGCAATCTGCGACCCTGCCCTTGGAAGTCCTGGGTCGTCTTCTTGTAGCCTCAGCTCTTCACAATGTGAAATTCAGACCAGTCTCCTGTTGCTTGAATTAGAGTTGGTCTGAAGGCTGTTACTTTGTAAATAACAGCATGTTTTCTTGCATCTTCCTTTGGTGAACCTGGGATTGGCCAGTTTTTAGACTAGAGAATTCTATAAACTGGTCCTATGCACAGATATTTGTCATAGTTTATGTCCTGTTTGGCATGGGTATATGAAATACTAGATTAAAAAATCTGCTTATGTAAATTTCCTCTCCTCTTATGTTTAAGATATGTCTGTCCTTGGATAGGTTTCACAATCTGTTTGGAGTCCCACTATATGTGTGCTAGATGAAGTAGATTTTTTTTCCTCAGGTAGGAAGTGGATAGCTTTCCCAACAGCTTTGTACTTAGAAACTGTTTGTTTAACTAGGTGGCATATCTGTCCTGTAATTACATCTGTTTTCCCCACTTAGGAAAATATTGAAGGAGTCATATATCTCTATTTGTTTTGAAATACAAGCTCCTCAAATTGATGGGCAGGAGCTCAACCAGAGTGATTGTAGTTAACCACTGAGTAAACTCAAACAGCAGTCTGGCTCTGCCCAACTCTGTACATAATGCTCTGGATGAAATGTGAAAATCAGTTGTTCTAGTTCCCAGGTCTAGGTGCTGAGTCCACCCATGGCCTTCTCAGTATCAGGACGAGTCGTGTGCCCGTGTCTTTGGTCTCTTGGTCCTTTGGTTACCCAAAGAGGTGCTCAGTGGGATGCTTGGTGAATCAACATCTTGAGCATACAGTGATAATCATCCCAAAGTTCCTCCATATAGCCATGATAAAACTCAAACAGTACTAAGAGAATACTGAGGGTTCAGCTGACACTACATAAACACTTCCAAACAGTTTATGGATCAAACATAACAATAAGAATATTTCTTAAACAAAGTGTTCTGTAGAAATGCTGATCTTTGGTAAATAAATCTTGAACTGGAAAGTGGATCTAGACTTCAGTTTACATATGTGTGGTTTTAACTTTATTATTAGGTCCATTTATCTGAAGGCATGTATAAAACTTTAAAAAATAAAATCCTGCATTTGTAAAATACATTATTCGCAAGGCTCGTTCAGCATCAGATGCAACAATTTTAACCTTGTTTTTCTTATCCTTTCAGTTTGCTGTCAAAATAGTATTTTATAATACTATAATTTCTTTTTAATAATGAATGCTGCAGTCAATTTTTTAAATTGACAGAAGTGCAATTGGAATTTTTGTATCTCTATTCTGCTCTATTCCAAACTGAAACTGAAAAGGTTTGTGTCTAGCAGAACTGGACTAAAGATATGCTGATGCTGTATAGCTAGATGGCAGCATTCACATTGCTTTGAGAAAAACTATAGTTATCTGAACGATATGGCTGCTCTGTTACAGTTAAATGACATGGTCTTATTCTGAAATGTGCTGCCTGAGAATGTCTGAATAACTAACACATCTGAAAATCTGACCATTTCATTTAGGTGTCTAAATTGGAGATTTATACTTTGGCCCTACAGTTAATGAGTATGAAATGTAGAACTTAGCCATTTATCTAAAAAGATAAAAATCTGATTATGTGCATACATCTTTTAAAACAGGCTGCTGTTTAGCCTGGAATCAGCCTTTGCTATATCTTTTACAAGATTCCATTTATGTGAGAATTTTGTATCATGAAATAACCTACAGGCTTGTTTGGAAGATAAACAAGATTACTTCCCTTCTGTTACAGAACAAAATACTTATTCAGCAAAGTCTTTCTGAATGTCCAACAAGCTCCTCCTATCTATCCCAAGCCTCACCCGTCTCCTCAAGTATAACCCCACCACCTCTTTCCTTGCCCTGTGAAGGGACAAGGACGCCTTTCAGAACATTAGCCCTTTTTTCTCTCTACTCTCTACTGAAGATTTTTATTTGTCTAGTCCAGGCTACTACACGCACAAGCATCCTGTCGCTAACATGTCAGCCCACATGAAGGTGAGCCTGGGAAAACCCAGGACAGGGAGCTTGGGCCCTGCTGGCTCGCACAGCCTGGGATATACACAGAACACTCTACTGTGGCTGTCTCCACCTTGTCCTTTCAGCTTTCTGCAGGATGACCTGAGCCCTGAGGCTCATTTGCTAAAAGCCTGCTTTGCAGTTATATGCAGCTTTGGATGCCCAATGCTCTATGAGAAAAAGATTTTGATTGCACTCAGCCGAAGACCAGAGTGAGGCTGCCAAGGGCTGAGTGGACAAAAAACACGGAGGAGTGAGAGCAAGGAGATGAGTATTATGGTTGGTAAAGAGGGGACAAATAGGCCTGGGCAGTGGTTCTGTCCAGCACAGGCAGTACTTTATAGAACAAAGTAAAGGCTTTGACACCATTTCCCACAGTATTTTCCTGGAGAAACTGCCTGCTCATGTCTTGGACAGATGCCCTCTTCACTGGGTAAAAAACTGGCCAGCTGTGTTTGGGCCCAGAAACTGGTGGTGAGTGGAGCTACATCCAGCTGGCAGCCAGTCACTGATGGTGTTCCCCAGGGCTCAGTACTTTATCAGTGATCTGGACAAGGCGATCGAGTGCCCCTCAGTCGGTTTGCAGATGACACCAAGTCAGGCAGGGGGTTGGACCTGCTGGAGGGCAGGAAGGCTCTGCAGAGGGATCTGGACAGGCTGGATCGAAGGGCTGAGGCGAACTGTATGAGGTTCAACAAGGCAAAGTGCTGGGTGCTGCACTTGGGTCACAACAATCCCAGGTTGTAGGAGGGAACCTTTAGGACTGTGCTGACCTGCTCTGGAGGAAAAAGGAGATCCTGGCAGTGTCTTTTCTGGTAAGTTCTTGCTGTGGCCTCAGCAATCAAAACAGGACTAAGTTTATCATCTCTGCTACCACAGTTCAATTATATATGTATTTCAGCAAACTGTCCTTGGGCTATTGGAAGATTGGAAGAACCTTTTCTGCTTCTCTCTATACTTTTTTATCTCTAGTTTGTGGACTAAATGGCAGAAAAGAAAGCAGGATAGCTATGAAGTGTGCAGAGGTGTGAACCTGAAATGAAATAATACTGCAGTGAAAAATCAAGCTTTGTTCAGCGTCTGTATTGCAGACTATCAGAGAGCAGAGAGATGTTCACACCTATTTTCTCTATTTCTGCATAACACTGAAGGTCGTACTATGGGCATATCTACTTGAAGTCATAATGTAAAATGTAAGCATGATTTTATTAGCAAAGATGCACCATTAGGTTTCAGTTCAGTCATTCTAGGTTTACAGCCTAGTTTTGACTGCACTACTTGCTAACCCATAGACTAAAAACTTCCCGAATTTTCTTGATTTCTGTAAATCCAATGCCTGTGCTTTTTATTTTATAAGAAAGTTTTTATATTTACAAGTTCAATAGAAAAGAACTGCCATCAGAAACTGACATAAAGCTCCAAAGTTTCTTCAGATGGGTAATATCAAGTAAAGGTCAGTAAATCTCATAATAAAAAGCTGTGTAATATGGAACAATGGTCAATAGTTCATTAAATCTCCTCATCAGAAGCTGTAAAAGTTGAATGAAAAAGCCACTTGAAAGTTCACAGCTCTGTTATTAATACTTAGATAGGAAGCTCAGTGGGAAGCCTTGACCTTGAATATACAGGTAAACATGCTAGGTATTACATTAGTTTGCAGTATGATTGAATTTATTTTTAAATTTTTCGAAACATAGAGAAAAATGAGACCACAATGACACAGACACCTAAGAACTTTTAAAATTTAATGGACTTACTGCTGTAAATGGACCTACATCTGTAGGATTTTGTCCAAATGTCTAGAGAATTTGTGACCTGTTAACCTCTTTGTTTATGCTAATTCCTCTTTCCTAGGTTAGGAGGCTGCATACTTTGCCCAGACGTACCTCACGGTTATTCCAGCTTGGAAATTACAATATTTAAGTACCTGAAGCACATATAAAAGTTGAACTTTAAACAAAAGCTTCTTTGTTATTGTCTTTATGTAATTCCTGAGGTAAACTGCCTAATACAAGTGTTGGCAATTTGTTCCAACACTGTATGAATAAATTACAGTAAAATTACTGTTTTCTTCATTCAGTTGTCTTGAATGATGGAGAAATATGTATTAAATTTAGCGGACATGAAACTTTCCTGAAATGAAATTGGTATTTTTTAACTTTCTTGAATTTATATTAAACTTCAGAATTATTGTAATTGAAATATTTAATATCTACCTTTTTTATAAAGGGATTATGAGAAAGACCCTTCTGGGAGTAATTTAAAACAAACAAGTCCCAATAACTATCACTGAGAACTCTTTAACCTACAAGATAAAGTATGTGCATGATATTGAAATCCAAGTAACAAGGTAATATCTCAATGATTACATTTTAATGAGTTTCATACTCTTTATTCCCTCAGTGCCTGAGACATTATTATATTCCAGAATGATTATTTTATTACCTCAAATATTATTTATTTAATAAAATATTTAAGAAAACATAATATGCATCTTAATTAAAGCTAGGGGTTTTTTTATGTGCATAATCTCAATAAATGCTATTAAGGAATTAACATGGCTTGAAATCTGTACCTGTAGGACCAAAACATCCTTTCACTTTCCCTCTTGCAGACCAAGTGAATGAATTTTCACTTCACTCTTTGAATACTCAGGAATTCATGCTGTTTGCATATTAGTGAAATGCAGACAGGCCAAGGGCATAATGACCTTTACAGTCAAATCATCCTGGTTTAAAAACCAACCAAACAAAAACAACATATGAAGAACTGTTTATTTTTCTTTGATTTGACAAGTGTTTTAATGCCATTTATGCCATTGAAGGTAGGTCCCCATAATCTGCAAACACGATGGGATGATGAACTGCAGCATGGAGGTGGGAAACTTGTTGAAATAGCCCTGCTGCCACAGAAAATTCAGCACCACCAGCACCCTAAGGATCTAAAATACACCCTCTAGGCTGTTTCTGGGGTGTGCAGTAGTTAGTTCATTTATTTTGTTTGCATAAGCTAACAAGAAGCAATGGGACATGGATCTCTCTGCAAAACTAAGGGGCTGTGAGAAAGGCACACCTCTATGCACCAGGAGGCACCTGCATTTGGGGATGATGGCGTGCATCATCCAGGAAAAGAACACTTCTGCACAGTACCAGTACAGTACCTCACAATGAAAGGTAAATTAGCTTTCCTCACAATATGCCATGTTCCTCTTGGACTGTTCAAATGCTTACTTTGTTCTAAGTTAAAGAAAACGTGTATTTGAAGATACTCATTCTCTGTGACTTGTTTTTACTGGTAAAGTGCTTTGAATTGAATACATATTTACTCAAGTGGAACTTGTTCCACCGTTCTTGTCAACTGCATGTATTTTGTAAGTATTTTCAAGAGCTGCCTGAGTGAAAAAATAGATATTCAAGAGCAGAACATTGTTCTCCTGACTTTAAGGATGGGTAGTTAAGTTGTTTATACAGTTTTCTTGTTTTGTTTGAAGCCTTTTAGAAAAAAAAGTTCCTGTATACATTTTTATCTGGTAGGCATGAAAAAGTCAGTACATTAAAAATACTTTTGGACTGAAATTAAGGAGCCAATTGCAACCTAAATTTGGGTTAATCCTTATTTAACTGAATTCTGTTTTAACAGGACTACACACATTACAGGTGAGACAACTTCTAGTTCTTTGTCTAGTTTGAAATACTTGAAGAGGACTTACAGCCCCTCTGAAACACAGCATCTCATTTTCTTGTATTAGATCTTTCTGTCTCAGCTTTTGCACGTACAGTAAAACCAGCATTTTCTACAAATCAACTATTGCCCTACCATTAATTTTCCCTTCTGGAAAAGATTATAAACAAAAATATATCAGAGATTAAAAATAAGTAATAACAAAAAGAAAGCTCATGTAAAGCAACAAGTATGGCAGATACCACATTTCCCTAAATGCGTGCAGGGAATGCTCCCTCCTAAAAACATACTTGCCTCTTGTAACCTTACTGAAATAATTCTACTCCCTTGTTAGCCAGCACTGACTACACTACCCTGTTTAGTAGCACCAGATATCAAGATGAGTGCATGACGCCAGGTGTTAGTCTACATTAAATGCACTCAAATTGAGATATGACAAGACTCCAACATTAACATAAAATGTCGTGAACAAAATTTTGAGAGACTGATGGACCAAGAGGAGTTAACATGAACCTGCTAGCAGGCTGTTATCATACAAAAGGAAGAGACAAAAGACAATGTATGACTGAAGTAATATCATGTAGGTATGGAAAACCGAAGTTTTACTAACAGTTCAGTGGTTACTGAGCTGGTTACAGCCAGGACATTGCCCTACCTGTGCTAATGTAAGGGCTCTGGAGGGGAGAAGAGCCCACTCCAGCCTGGTGCTTGTGTACTCTTTCTGACTATAAAGCAGATAAACTTGTTGGGGTAATGGAAAAGTTTATATGATTAAGAGCAATGGGCCAACAAGGGTTCATTGTCAGCCTGGGTCAATCTAAATGTACCTCAGGCAGCCAGGTGGTATCGTTAAATCAGATTTGGCAATTGTGATGAAAATACATCAAACCAAAGTTGATTCAGAAGTTCCTTGAAAGAATTCTGTCATTAACTGCAGAAAAACCTAGCTAATCACCTTACTATAATATACTGTTTAAGCTTGAACCCATAATTGATAGACTTACTTTGTGGCACATGCTTGAAACAAACATTCTACTTTGAAAATATAGAGTAAATGACATAGAACTTTATTAATAAAATATTTGTTAGTAAAATAATTGAATACAGTCTTCAGAATCAGTAGGATAATCCCACCACTTTCTCACTCTTACAGGCTCTTATTGCTGTAAAGGCTGTTGCCATGTGTGTTCTTGGAGTGCAAAGCACAGTGCAGGGATTACTGCTGGCAGTGCTAGCCAGAGCAAATTATCCACTTTGTGCAGTAGCCCCTTTCTGAGGAGCAGCAGTGGTGGCTGCAGTTGGGGAGGGTTGGGAGCTCTGAAGCTGGAAGCAGAAAAGGACGTATGTCCAAGGCCTTGTTCATGTCTTGTGATTCACTTTCTGCAGAGCTCAGGAAGTGTCTCCCTGTGAGACAGGTACAATACACAAGTTTTCTGTGAAGCACTTGAAAACTAAAGTGTTTTCAGTCTCCAGACAGAAAGAAGAACATATGCAGGGCAACCAAGCTGTACTCTCACACTGACTCCTGAGAAAGTCCAGGAGAGGTGGGGAGGTTCAGGCAGGCACGCCAGAACTGCTCTCTTTTTGTCAAAGTATCTGCATTTCTTGCACAAGTGACAGGATCAATTAATTTGGAAAACTCTAGGAAGGTCTGTCTGCTGTAACAGTTGTGCATCTGGGAATGAGGCCCAGGTGATGTGGGCTGCCAGCTGTGCTGGGAGCAGCTGGGGTGTCAGGCAGTGGTGGCAGCTGTGAGAGTGCTGGGTGGCACTGAGGGGTAATGGGGGAGCCCCAGACAGGCAGTCAAGGACAGGGAGAGGGACAGGGACAGGTAGGGTCCAGCCCAGCTTGGTGTGTAAGGGCACACGAGGCTGTGTGTGAGATCTGAGGCAGGCGTGTTCTCTGTGAGCTCCTGCAGCAGCAGTTGCTTGCAGACTGACAAACTGCATCTTGCTTCACCCTGCCAAGACCCACCTAAAAGGTTCTGGTATTTCCCAGCCTCTCCCCAAGATATGTCCCACTGCCCTGGGGGGGCAGCTGCCTACACTGAACCTGCAGCTTTGATGTGAGCAGTGAGTCCTGTGTATCAGCTTGAGAAGCTGATTTTCACAGCTCATCCTTTATCTGTCGAATCGCTTGAGCTCTTCCTCAGAAATGGCTGAGTTTCTGTGATTCCTTTGTCTGGTGTATGCATTTAATTAAAATCTCTGGGTGCAAAGCTTTTTTGAATGAAGTGTCCTAAATAAGTATGTTATTATCTTTGCCGAAATGATTTTGAAACCCTGTTATCTCCATATTCTTTTTCCTAGTTTGGTTCCTTTGGAAAAAGGCATAAAAATAATGAATAATGTGGTGATACTATCTTTTCTATTGCTTTAGTTTTCTAGATGTGGCAGTATTATCTGTTTCAGCAGTCATTGTTGCATGGAGTAGACATAAACTCTTATTAGAAGACTGCATTACAGCTTAAATTACACTGAGCCATCACCTTGAATTTGCTTGTCTGTCTTTCAAGCAAATTCTAAGCCAGAAAATCATTAGTAATACCTTTGTACTCCACCTTTATAAACAACTCGAGTGTTAATAAATTAAATTTATTCTAAGAAATAGTGTTCCGTGTTCTTAGAAATGAAACAAGTCCTATCACTTTACTGTTTTCTAGTTAGAGCTGGAAAAACACTCAGTTTATGACTTGGAGACGACAAGTAAAGAAACAATATGCATCACTCATTGACTCTTTTCTTCTGAGACTCGTATCAGCTGGAAGCTGCTTGTAAATATTCTACATTGATCAATACACAGATGTCAATAGGCGCATAGAGAAGGCGGCTTCTAAAGAGTCGTTTATGAAAGACTTCTTAGAAAAGCTGTTACCAGTGGAAGAGTGTGGCCTCCCATGTATATAGTTTTGCTGTGAGTTTCTACAAGTTGCAGACTAGTTATGTGCACACTAGTCCTAATTAGCATGATTGCACTTCAGCTGGAAGCCTTCGCAGCAGCTAACACCAGCAGTGCTGCAACTGGCTGTGGAACTGAAGAAACGTGTGGCTGTCACTGCTGTGCTCTGGTCTGGGATCACAAAGGTGTTGCAGTCTTCTAGTAAAACACACTGCAGGTTAGAAGACTGCGTATGTTGCATCTTAGCAGTAGGGCTAAAATCTACACAAGAGCTTCATGTGCAGTAACAATTTCTTTGAAATACACTGAGCAAACCCATTCTATTTTAATAATAACAACCAAAAAAAGAGCTATAGATATTTTTTTAAAATCTAGATACATATCTGAGCACCACAGAAGGTGCCTGGTAAATGCTAAAACAATGACCAAAGGGCACTGGAGACAAACGTCATCTTTTTGTTACTTTCCTCTCCCATTACCTTTATCCGTTAGGCCCGGAGGGGTGTGTTGTGCATGGGGCACCCCACCAGGTTTGCCTTCCTACAGTGCCTTGCAGCAGCCAGCTCTTTGTTCTTCTTTTTAGTTACATTTCTCAGCTTTTCTTTAAGTTTTTAAGTCCTGTGGTTTATCTTTTTTTGCTCACCAGAGGGAGATAACAAGAATAAACTCCTTTGTTCCAACAGTGATAAAAGCACAAGAGGGAAAGACGGTGTCCTTCATCTTCCTTCAAATAAGCAAAAGGTGATCTGAGAGAATGCTGTATGTGTGAGGTTGTGGATTAAGGAGGTGCATTGAGCCAACACAAGGCCAGGGCGTTTTGCTTCATCCTCCTGGCAATCCAGCAGCAAAAGATTTGCAGGAGAAAAATACTGTCTGCAACAATTCCTATACACGTCTATCCAAAACATCTGTCTCCTAGGGGGAACCAAAGCAGTAACAAATTGTTCAAGAACATGGGCAGCTAAAAGATCCTGACCCTGCAAGCTGCATATCAGAATCTCCTGTAAGCTTTGGGACCAATTTGTAGGCAACAGTTCTTCCAGCATTCTAGCGCTTCATTTTGCAGAGTAAGATTACACTGGGCAAGTTGGCAATGGCAGTCTTAGCAGGACATGGTGGTTTGCTTTTGCCCACCATGGAGAATTCCAATAATCTCCTTAGCACTCTCTGCCCCATGGGGGCCTGAAGACTGTTCTAGGCCATTGAGACAATTCAGATCAAGAATTAAAGGGTGACCACTCCTGGTCTAGACAGCACTCTGAGCATAAAAATCTCAACTTTTGCTATATATAGCTTTTTCAGAAAGAGATGTTTTACGTACAGAAATCAAAATGAGCATAGAGCCCTTGGTGACCCAGGTCATTAGACTAAAATTCATTCTCCTGCTTATTACCTCAGCATTGTCACCACCAGCACTGACAATTTTATGAACCTAAGCTGTTGTTTCCCACACTTCTCAATAGTCTTAAAACAAGTCCTCAGAAAAAAAAAATTCCTTTGTTACAGAATGAAATAAATGCAACCCCCTGGAAGTACGTGTTTTATCTTAGGATAACTTCTTGTCTTTTTGGTGGATTTTTTTGGTTAAGCCAGAAGAGAAGAAAGGATAACTCTACAATCTCGATCTAAACTACCAGACAGCAGATTCCAGCCTTGGGTGTTTATCAGTGTGAGTGGAGGAATTAATCTCACTGGTAGCCCTGCTTCAGGTAGCAGGGCTGCGATGCTTCGGCAATGCGTTCAGCGGAATGCCAGTCATATTAGTTAATAATGATCTTGCTACAAAGCCTAACTTTTGTGTGCTGAAAAAGTCATGCATGTTCCTTACTAACAAGCTATGCACACTCTTCTCAAAACCATTGTCAAAAGCATAAAGAAACTTTTTTTTTCTTAAATACAGCATATCTTGTTTTTCTTGTGTTCTTACTTTGTGGTGGGTTTCTACAGATAATGCTGTACATGGTACAAAATATGTTGGCAGTATTATTGAAAAGCCAAGCACAAGGCAAACAAAAAAAAAGAAGTTTATCTCATTATCTTTAGGAGTCTCCAGATAATATTGCAAATGGGTATGTTTTCATAAAGCTTTCCAGTTCTCACCATCTAGTTCTAATTAAAGCTTTGTGTAAATTCACACATCTTGTCATAAGCATGGACAAAGTATGGGGAAATTAAAAATTCAAGACATTCATACAATCTTTTAATTTTGCATATTTTGCTATCTTTATTTTGAACTTTTGCAGAGGAAGTTAATGCTGTCTTGTTAAGAGAGCTCTTTTATATGTGTATGTATTAGCCATAGTAGCAGTACCTGCATGTGGAACACAAAATTCACACGTGAAGCTGAGCTAATACAGACGCACAGAGACTTCCACCCTCTTCCCAAGAACCATGCGATACAATTTAAAATGAGTTGCAAGCCAAAGGAATAATCATTGGGAAGAATGTGGGGAGAGGACAGGATATCTCAGCTAGCTCTGCTGGGAGGTGCATAGACAGATTTGTTCCATGGAACATTTTTCCCCGCTCAAGGCCACATCATATTTCCATAAAAGCTTGTCTTCCTGAGAGCCAGGTTGCCTTTTTAACTCAGGGCAGTGCCAGGGTGTTACTGTTTCCTCATTATTTGAGGTCTCTCTCTCCTGCTGGTTAGGGTTGCCCCCCAGTCAGGGAGCCGATGTGCTCTGCATGGCAAAACCTTGTGAGAGGCGAGGTGATGTTCTCATTAAAGTAACTGTGAATCCCTCAGGAACATCCTGACCTTTACAAAACTCAGTTTGTTGTTTGAGCTGTTTTCTTCAGAGAGGCTGCTGGAGAATGCAGAGTAAAGGTCTGATGTATGGTGCACACACTGACACGTTGGGCAGAATCACGGAAATATGTCATTGATGGATCATTCTGTATTAACTCACCTACAGCTCTACAGAGAATACAACTTGTAAAAAAATTGTAAAATCTTGCCTAAGGTACTGCATAGCAAATCAATTGATAATTAGTAATCCAGTAATAACAAGCAATTTCTAAACTTTAATAGAGTTTTGTGATATGAAGTTGTTTTAGATGGTTGTAAGGACTACAGATTTTAGGGACTATAGATTCTATATCCAGATGTATGTGTTGGATTTCTTACTGCCTTGGATTTTGTATAATCATATGCATATGGAAAAAATGTTGCAAAGCTCCATCAAGTCAGACAGATAGCAACACAGTTTGGACATTTGCAGATGACCAGATGGGTGGAGAATCATGTCTTCTATGAAGCCAGGGGTGAAAGTCCAGGCTTCAGTCTAACTTGGACAGTGAGAGATAGGAATGTTTTTAGCTATTAATTAAGTAAAAGTGCATTTATCCTACATAGCACTTGTTATAGTGGCTTCTGAATATGTTGTTTTAGCAGTCTTCTTTATTAGCAAGTCTCAACAGATCATGCAAAAAAAACTGAATTGTGTCTTGGCAGTCACAACATTAGTCTGCTACACATTTAAACAGACTGTGGAAAGAGAATTTTTTAACAGTGAAAGTCCAAGCACCTGGCAAACAGAATGTTTTGCAAGGAGATTGGTTTATTTCACTTGACAGTTTTATTAAACTTTAATCACTTTTTCAATGAGTGCATAGTTTACTACCCGCTGTTCCTATGGCCTGAATCGGGGACTTTTAAAAAGATGAATACTTATTTTTCTGATTGTCAAGCACAGTGCAGTTCTGCTGTCTTTCATTATTAAACCAGAGATAGAAATTGTGTAGATAAAAGAAGGCAATAGAACAAAATTAAAGTGCTGTCAACACTAGATTTGTCAGAAATTTAATGAGCTTTGCCATAATGGGTGGTAATTATAGGTAATATTTCACAGTGCCATTCATCACTCAACAAAATAACATACTTTTAGGAGACAGCTGTAACTGTGTTCTGCAATGATAGAAGTACTTATAGACGAGATTGATGTGTGCCGTGAGCAGGTGCCATTGCTACCATGCTCCAATTAAAAGCTATGTGTATTATATGATGTTAAAGTTGTATCTTACCCAGTATTTGCTTCACAGAAAGCCTAAATAACAGTAACTGAACACCCAGCTCAGCTGGAACTGTCTGCTGCTCGCCATTCCTATGGTTGATCTGATGTTTTCCCCATTTCCCTCCGATCTCCACATCTTTTCCATGCTGCAAAATGCCTGTGGCATGTGGAGGTGAAGCATATTACATGTCAGTAGCCAAAGGTGTATGATAAGGCTACTGCCCTCTCTGGAGACTGTGGATCCCCCAGGCTTATGAGCAAATACCCATTAGCAGCCAGGCCTCATGGGGACAGCCTTTATGGCAAGAACTATGCAGTGTTAAAATTTCTGGCACAGGGAGCACAGAGAGACATTTTAATTGCTCCATCATTGCCCCTGGTACCTAGGAACCTTGCTTCTAGTTATTTTCTAGGGAAGTGAACAACCTGAAGAGTTTACTGATGGATTTACAGGCAGATTTTCCAGCTATGTCAGATCTTTCATTTGCCTTTAATGCTTTTTTTTCCCAACTACAGATCTAGTTGTTTCCATTGATTACTTTCCACATGTGTGGATGAGAAAATTAGGTCAGTCACATCTGCTGGGTGTCATCCTCTACTCATTTGCATTGGTGTAACCAGGTAGTTGCTACTCCTGTGAAAACAAGAGAGGGGACGAGCAGCTCTCAGCACAATGACTCACATCTGGTGGGTGTGCACACATAATCTCAGAAGTGTCTTTCATAGAGGGGAATCTGCTTGGAAACTGATCTTTTGTGTTCACAAAGAGACTTCAGCATGGACACAGGTACTTAGACAACCAAAAGTGGGAAATCATTTCAATTCCAGATTCACCTTTATGTTACTCGTTACTTTGGCTGCCATCACACAAAAAGTATTGGCTGGATTTCTTGATAGCAGAGTTTGAGAAGACTACATCATAGCTAAAAAAAAAGGCAGTTTTAGAGAAATGCTATGGTATGTCACTCCAAGTCCTTAAAATCCTTGTTGATCCCAGTAATCTTACTCACACAACCACCTCCTTGTTGTCAGAGCCCTCTTTATCTGAAGAAAGAGTACCAAAGAATCTGAAATCTGGTCACATATTACCTGGAGCTGGCAGTAAGTTTCAACACAATAATATTTCTGAAGCTAAGAAAGAAATTGTTTAAAAGCACTAAGATTTTAATTGGTACCCCAACCAACAGTATTCAGTATTCTTCAAATATGTAGCCATTGCTTTATTTTAACTACCTTTTGTCACTGAGCCATGTGATATCAAGACATCAGGACATCAAGAATGTAGGACTGAGCCTATGGACAGTCATGTGAGGCTATGGCAGATGTTCTGGGTAATCCAATACGGATAGGGGAAGAAAAAAGCAAACTCATATTTAGGTGACCATTATCAATGGCTCTTGCCATAGAGTGCACATAGGCCTGGGCTCAACACTGACATTGAGTTACTTAACACTGAGTGGCCCAGGGTAAGCCAGGCAAGCTCTAAATCTGGAGCATTTTCTGGTATTTTTCTAAATACCAGCAAAGGCATAAAGTTTTGCCTTTTTGAGGCATGCCCAATCATTTTTGGATTGAGATTTGTGAAAGTGATTTTCATTCCTTTTTTGGACACTCTGAAAGATGCTGACGATGTTGTGAAAAAGGCCCACTAGCTCTTTAATGAAGTCCTGACTCAATAAATAACTCAATAAATAAATAATGAAGAAAGAAAGAAAATAAATGACTGGAAAACCTCATTTTGTCTCCAGTTACAGTTAGATGAAGACACAAATCTCCTGAGATTCATTACAAAATCCAGAATGGTGCAGCCCAGCTCAACACCTGGTAGCCTGAAAGTTGGCTCGGATCAATACCTGAGGAGTTTTTAGACCACTGTTTCCCTTTGGATATTCATAGTGTGTAGACATGTTGAGTTTGGTGCTTCTCTTATTTCATGGGGATGAGATTCAAGCTCAGTGCCCAGCACTGCCCATGCAACACAGCACACCCTCAGTCCAGTACCTGCATCACCCCGAGCTCCTCAGGGCTGAGGGAGAACCACGTTCCTTGGTAACTCCCTGTTCTGACCACAGTTATTCAGGGCGTCATGTCATTTGTTTCAGCCTGTTTTTATTGACTGGGTAAATAATTCCCTTGATTTCAGCAGTTACAGTTTTCCCTGGGGTTACATTTGGCAACAACCTGCTCACCCTTCTTTAACTGCACTGTTAATTAGGAGGCCTGTGTTTCCCTTCTTGTCAAAAGCAACTAAGCTCCCTGCCACTGGAATTCTTTCTTCTCCCTTCTCCTAGGGTGGGAGAACAGTGATTGTTTACTTGGTTACGCTTCAAGTCTTTTGTATGCTTTTAATAAAGTCTGTAATTAATACTTTGAGAAGGTGTTTTTTCCCTTCTGTTTGAGCACATCTTGAGCACAACTTTTCAACTGCAATAAACAAAAATAAAGAATTGTTAATCGCACTCCCAGCATGACATTACTTGGAGTGTTGCAGTAGTCTTGGATGGCTACACGTGAATGTCTAACAGAAGTCAGTGTGGTATGTGTAACAAGCAACCTGGCTCCATTAACTTGTTAGAGGGAGAAGAGTCACCAAACACTGTCAAACCTTTCACACACAGTGTTAAAATCCAGGGACACTGGACTTTCTGGGTACACAGGGCAAGCTATTAGTGCCCTTTTCCTATTTTAGAAGAAAGCAGCAATAGTCTTTGACCTGTTAAAATGTATAAAGCATGAAAAGCTTGCATGGACTCCAGCTGAAGCCAAAGACAAAACTAGATATGTCAATATAAGCAGAAATAACATTCTCACATGGGAAAATAATAACAGTATGCTTTCTAAATACTGAATACATATTACATATTGCCATCAGATATCACAGACTGAGAGTTTAATTTTAGACTTTGAAAAAAATCAGACATTCATATGCTTCTAGATACAAAATAATCACAAGAGATTGTATTCATCTCACATAACCTGTATATAACCTGTATAACATCACATAACCTGAGATTCTCTGTCCATTGCCAAAGGAGGGAGAAAGGCACCTCCTGAGGGTGACTCAGGTTTTCAGTCTTTAGGCTCCAAGTTTAAAATGAGATGTTCCCTTCACTTGCAAGAGAACATAAATTTCATTAAGAGAAGATAATTTTTCAAGTAAGACATACTATAATTTTCACATCTGGACTATGAGAACATTTTCTCTGATTTATATGCCACTGATCACTATCATGACCAGAAATCTGGAATATAATGAGGATGCAGCAATTTCTGTATTCACACAATAGGCACTTGAAAGAAACTTCATATTTTTCTGAAGTGTTGGTCCTTGCCTGAGGTAGGCTGTTCAACTAGATGAACCACTGATCTGCTAGGAAGACTGACATGTACTTATTATTATCTTCTTATTCTTACCTATTTTCATATTCTTTTCAGAGCTTTATATTGCATTTTAAAACCTTGACCTGACTCTCTGATGAAAAGTTGTATTCATGCAGACACTGAATGAAAAATATATTTATTGGCTCTCAAGAATCATACTATTCCCTACTACGAAGTACCCTGCTCAATGCTTACAAACACTTTAGCACTTTGTACTGTAACATTTTTATATAGTTTGATTTGAAGGCATCCAGCTAGTTCTGAGAATCACTTTAGTATCCAAAAACCAAATAGATAAGTTTATTGCAACACCTTAGGACAGAAACCACAGGCGTATTTAAAAACATGAGCCTGGGAGAGGGCGTTCTCATGTGCCATATCCACGCAGCCTTCAGGACTGATTGTGGAGATGTAAGAAAGGGCAACTCTATCACATGCGAGTGTGTGTTAGATAAAGTGACAAGGAGGTGGATTGAAAACTGGCTGACATGGCAGGCTGAAAGGACTGTAGTCACTGTCACGAAGTCCAGATGGAGGCAAGTCACTACCAGAGGTCAGTACTGAGGCCAACCCTGTTTTAACATCCTCATTAATAACCTGGATGATGGGAAAGAGTGCACCTTTAGCAAGTTTGTTTTTACAAAACAGGGAGGAGTGACTGATACAGAGAATTGGTGTGCTGCCCTTCAGAATGCCCTCAGCAGGATGGAGAAATGGGCTGACAAAAGCCTCATAAAGTTCAGTACAGGGGAATGCCAAATCCTGCACGTGGAGGGGAACAAGCAAATGCTGGGATCTGACTAATTGGGAAGTAGCTTGACAGAGAACAACCTTAGGGTCCTGGTAGACAACAAGGTGACCACAAGCCAGCAATGTGCTCTTGCTGCCAGGGTGGCCAGTGGCTGGGATGCATTAGATAGAACACTGCCAGCAGGTTGAGGGAGGTGATCTGTCCTCAGCATTGGTGATGTCACACTTGGACCAGTTATGGGATCCTCAGTACAAGGTACAGATTTCTGGAGTGAGTCCAGCACAGGGCTACAAAGATGATTAAGGGACTGAAGCATCTGACAGATGAAGAAAGGCTGAGAGAGGTGTGACTGTTCAGCCTGGGGAAGAGAAACTTCAGGGGAATCTCACCTATGAGTATAAAAATGTGATGGGAGAGAACGAAGAAGAAGGAGCCAGACTCTTCTCCACGCTACCCAGTGACAAGACAAGAGGCAGCAAGCATAAACTGAAACACATAAAATTCCACCTGACCACAGGAAATGACTTTTTTTGTTTTTACTGTGAAAGTGGTCAAACATTGCAACACATTGCTAAGAGAAGCTGTTGAATCTTCATCTGCAGAGGTAATTCAAACTCAGCTGGGCAGAATGCAGGCAACCTGCTGTAGCTGACCCTGCTTGAGCAAGGGGGATGAACTAGACAATCTCAAGAGCTCCCTCCCAACCTAAGTATTTTGTGACTTTGTGATTCACGACCATTGAAAGTCCTGGCACTGCTAATAGCTTACTGTAACCACAAATGCAAACTGAACGACTGTTTACTCTGTCTTTATATAAAGTTTCCAGAAGCTTAGTTAAAACTAGTCCAAACACATTTGTTAGGTCTTTTTCCACTCACAAAATCATATTATTTCAATGAAAATTCCTATACATGGTTCTCCATATATTTAATTTTGTAATATTTTCATTTTAGAAAACTTTGAAAGTCTTTCATATTCCATTTATGCATTTTTATTAAGCGCTTCATAACAGATAAGAAATAGTAGTGCTGTGAAATAGATGGAACACCTAATTTTTAAAATCAGTAAAGGAGTTAAGACATTTTACTGATTGAAATAGCTTTTTTTTTTTAATATTGTATCTCAGGTTGATTAACTTCAGTGCACAGAGAATCTAGAAAAGGTGTTCAACCACAAAGTAGTAACTTATCTTCATGATTCTAGAGTAAAAGCGGCATCCAGGACTGTGTCCGGATGGTTTCTGGTGGAAGAACATATTCAGGGACTGCCAAACATCCACATTGGCACGGTGTGCTGGGGAGGGTCCCTGAAGGGGAACGTCCACAGGGTGCTTGAGAGTGACCGCTGTGCAGAGGAGCTGTCCCTGCCTGCTGGAGCTGACCTGCCCTGCCAGACACTGGGCCATTCACAGTTACCGTGCTCCAAAAGGAATACTGACATGAAACCAACAAGAAGGACACACTACTTACGGGAGAAGAGGAAAACAGGACATTTATGTCTTGTTTTGGTGTATCTAGCTCCAAAGGCTCCCTTATTCACCCTAAAACAGTGGGATTCCATGTCTCCATCACCCTGGTGCTGAGATCATTGCAAGAATCAGGTGTAAAGCTCTCTGCAGTGCACAAAAAACATGCTGAAAGAGGGCCACCATGCATTGCTGCTAGAAAATAAGAGCTGAAACCCTGAAAAGTTGGTAAAAAAAATAAAAGCTCTCCACTCTCTTGGCATTAAACAAGTATAAAAAATTTTAAAAAGCAATCTGAATACTAGACACTAAAAGGAAACTTAAATTCAGGAAATGAAAGAGAGCTCTGTAAGTACTGTCTCTGATAGTGTATTCTTTTTCAAGAAAGGCATTTATTAAGGCATTTATTTCTCACTATCTTTTCAGTACCCCAGTGGCAGTCTGTGAGCTAGAGATAAACCAAAATTATATTTTTTTTTCTGGCTAACAAATGAATCCTTACAGTCCTGGGCTATCTAACAGACAAGGACTTTTCTAAAATGGGTATGGTTTGCTCACCTCTCAGATGTCTATCCCTTTTCAGGAGGGCATCAGAGGTAAAGTTTTCCCGGGCTTTAGAGACAACCAGTAGATGCCTGTTACCTACCTGAGAGCAGGACATGGGTTGGCTTCTGGGGTGGAAGGTAGGGAAGGATGGAAACAGGGAGAAGGCAGCAACTGGAAGACAGAACAGACACCAATCTCTTGGCTGTCCAGAGCAAGAAGGGAGGAAAGAGTTTGCAGTTCTCTTACTATGTTTTCTGAGGAAAGAGTTGTTTCCAGTGTAAGGAATTAGGTAAAGAAAAACATGCAGGTGAGAGCTTATGGGGTCACTTAGTGATGCTACAACCCAAACACAGCTCTACAGGGACCAATTTTCAGAGAAGACTTGTTTTGATCTTAGAGGCCAAAGGTCTGTTAGATCATCTCACTGAGCTTCCTGTTAGCATACCAAAATCTTTTTTTCCCCAGTTACTCCAGTATACAGTCCAGTAGCAGGTATGCTTTTGGATAAAGTACATCTTAAGTAAAGGTATACTGAAAACCTTGAAAGACATCCTGCTTTCCCCTGGGGGCTTGCTGTAATGGGTCACGTTACAAACGTTTGCCTCATGTCTAATTGGAATCTGACTGTTTTCAGGTACCTGTCACTGAATCTTATTATCTCAGTGTCTGCTAGAATAAATGGGCTTTGCAGACTTGGTATCTTCTTCCCAGGGGAATCCTAATGCAATCCTGTCATCTTTCTGTCTTCTGCTTAGTAAGATGTTAAGATATTTAAATCTGTTCCTGTAAGGCCCTTTTTAATTTTTTATACAAAAGCCTCCACATTTTTTCCTAGCATTTATTCTGTTCTGCATCCCTTGCTATATCCCTTTTTTATATGCAGACACTGTTTTTTCCCTATGAAAATCATTGTGCTTTCTAAATTATAGAGTTATTCCCCACTGGATTGAATTTGGAAATTCAAACTGTGACCTCAGAGCTTCTCAGTTTTCCAAGATGTAGTCAGGATTAATGTTACCAAGCCAAAGAGCAAAGATGATACCCGAATAGGCTTTTTAAATTTTAAACAATATAAAATAGATGTGCTGATTTTTCCAGTCCTCTATTTTCCCCTACTAATTACCCATCTCTACTGTTTATATACAGATTTTCTCTATATTTAGTAATTGGATTATCCTATTGTTTGGATTTCTTTATTCACACTTGACTTTTAATATCTCTCCCTCCTACAAGGTCATTTTTTGCAGCTGTGCATTGCATTTTCATTTGAGTTATACACTTGCAATTACAGGTGTTCTATAAATCATCATCACTGTGAATCACAGACATAAACAAACAAGGCTGGTGAAAGACCTTTTACTGCTATCAGTTATAACATAAAATGGGTTACACAGACAAGCTGCGACCTGTGAGATCAGATTGGTATCTAGAGTTTTAATCTCTTCTTGCTGTGGTAGAGAAAAATGGCCATCATTTATCACTAGCAAAGCATGCAGCAAGCAATAAGAACGCGGGAGCTCAGCTACATTAAATAGTAGCTGCTGTGTATGTGCATAAGCAGTGCTGTGCCATACGTCTACTACAAACAATACACTGTAATTATGAACACAGACACGTAATAGGTGACTTGAAACAGCAGAGTTCAGATAATTGCAATGGCAAAGTGTAACTGCAGTGAGTAAGTGTCATTAACTAATTTACTCAGATAATCAAGAGCCAACTAAAATTTCTCCACTACACTGGGGAGAAACCACACGGTATTCCAATTAAATAAACAAACAAAAAAATGCAAGGGAACTCTCCAAGTAATGGAAGAGTTTGGCTACTTCTTTTTCCTCTTTCAACACACTGTCCTGGCCATAGGGCTAATAATCCTGGTATATAGTTTGTGACAAACAGTGCACTGTTCTTTAGTTTGTAAATAGCAAGACTGCAGTGCTCCAGGTATGACCAGTACAGTACAGCCTATTTGCTTCACAGGATATGGAATCCACACAGATGGCCTGATGTCTAAGGGGCTCATCCAACAGTTTTAATGAGTCTAATCACTGACATCTAGGGGAAGCAGGGAGAAGAGTGCCAGACACATGAATCCAACAGGCAATGGCTCTGTTAAGCCATTCTCTGTCTAATCTCTCCTTTCACCCATGCATGGTGGCAGGTAGTCTTGTACTTAACACATCAGGCAGAGAGTTCAGAGGACAACCACTCTCCCAGTTTAGTTAAAACACTGCCAGATTCCAGCAATGCCAAATCTTACATGCAAAGCAACAGTTACTACTCATTATTCACTCTGATAAATAGTTGTAATTTTGATCATTTCCTCCAAAACCAAAACATGCATTGTTTTTGTTCTGACATTTTGTTGTGCTGAACTGAAGCCTTTATGAATAGCCTTTGCTTTCACAACACTATAGAAGCTGATCATTGTACCTACTTTTCCAAACAACAAAGATAAAAAGCTATTTTCCAAGATTACTGTTGCTGCTACTATAAATTTTGTTTCATTACTATGAATTTTTGTTCCAGATAGTTGATCCTCAAGTAGTCACGCACAAAAAACTCATATGCTTTACATATACATGCCACTACATCTGAATTACTAACACAAACAAGTAGAACTGATAGCAACAATATAATTGTTCTTTTAATCTTAAAGTAGTTTGGGTTGGAAGGGGCCCTTGAAGATCATCTAGTTCCAATCCCCCTGCCATGAGCAGGGACATCTTTCACCAGAACAGGGTGCCCAGAGCTGCATCCAACCTGGCCTTGAACACCTTTGGGGTTGGGGCATTTACAACTTCTCTGGGAAACCTGTGCCAGTGTCTCATCACCCTCACAGTAAAGAGTTTTTTTCTAATATCTAATCTAAACCAACTCTCTGTCAGTTTCAACTCATTCCCCTTTCTCCTGTCACTACATGCTCTTGTAAATAATGTCTCTCCATCTTTCCTGTAAGTTCCCTTCAAGTACTGGAAGGCTGTAATTAGACCACCTCAAAGCCTTCTCTTTTCCAGGCTGAACAATACCAATTCTCTCAGCCTTTCTTCATAGGAGAGGTGTTTCATCCCTCTGATCAACTTGGTGGCCTCTTCTGACTTGCTTCAACAAGTCGATGTCCTTCCTGTGCTGGGGACACCAGAGCTGCATGCAGCACAGCAGGTGGGGTCTCACCAGAGCAGAGCAGAGCAGAGCAGAGGGGCAGAGTTCCTCCCTCACCCTGCTGGCCACACTGCTTTGGATGCAGCACAGGATACGGTTTGCTCTCTGTCCAGATGCCGCACTCTGAGAACTTGTTTGTGATTTGTAACCTGAGAAACAGTGCCCCAGAGTCAGCTTCCACAGGATCACCAAGTAAGAACACGAGTTTCTTTTGAAACTTTTCAACTGTCAGCTTCTAAGTAGAAATGAGCAGTACCTGTTAATAAAAGCTGAGTAACAGATGCCATAAGTATAGGGACCATAAATTAGGGGCCTGACTGAGAAGAGACCTATTATATAGCAAGGACATTTCAGCATGCACTTCAGCAATACCTGGCAGAAGAACCCAGCAGTGGAGCTAGATGGTTATTAAAGAGAGTGATTTGAAGAATTCAGAAATGGCTGTTTCTGAATTATGCAGTACCACTTCAAGGTTCTGTCAAAGTTATGGGTGTTTTCCTGTGTTGTTCTGAAATGAAAAACAGAGTTGAGATATTAATGTTCTGTGAAGGACATTAATTTAAAACATGCACAGTGCTAAAGCTTGCTATCAGCTGCTTTACGATACAGAGAAGCTTGTAAGGGAATAAAATATGGTTAGCAGAAATGTTTCATTTTAAGCTTGATGTTTTCTCTTCACATGCAGCACTAAAGGATATAGTTTATGTTCCATTATTGTTTTGATACTGAAAAAGCTCATTTTCTTGTACTTCTGGGTGAAATGGGAGTAACTGCAGTGGTGCTGGGCATCCTACATAGTCACAAAGCTAGCAGGAGCAGACTGCTGAGGAGAAGCAACCCCAAAGCTGGAACTCTTTGGAGCTTTATTTGTCACCTTTTACAACACTTGCTTCAGAAATATCTTTGGGGTCAAATTTGGGCTATTCTGCTGCTAGCCTGTAGTACAAGGCACTGAGGCTACCTCAGTGTACCTTACGATCCAGTAAGAAAGGCACTCTGACTCCAGAAGCTATTGCTAAAAACACCATTTTCTGGAGCTAACACAAGAAACAGAAAGAATACATGTAATCTTACATCCCTTCAAATGCTGGGAGCTCTGAGCCATGCACTATCTCACAGACCTCTACTCAGAGCACATGGTACAGGTCCCATCCATAGAAAGGTTCCCTGACATTTTGGTTTTGAGACCTCTTATAGAATTTTCTTAGACAAAAATTATTGTATTCATCATATCTGTTGTCAAATGACTGTATGTTCACATGAGAACTTGCTGCTCCGCTTTAAGATAAAGCCAAGGCCACACAGGTGGTGTAACTGGAAACATGCAGTGGGAGCTGCCTGCGGGCTCCTCTGTTACCATCACCCTGCCGAGTTTATCCTCAAGGACAAGCTGTACATGCAGCATAGTGCAGCACAGTGCAGCACAGCCTGCTCGGGTTGACACTCCTCGTGGATCATGAACTCTCTGATGCACAACAGTCTTCAGGTTAGGATTGCTACAACCCCAAATGAGAAAAATCTTGCAGCTGTTCAAGGCTTTAGGCTTTGCTTCCCTGCTGTGGGAATGAGTTGGTGCTCTGTGACACACTGGAAGGTTCCACTGGTCCCTGAGGTGAGCTCTGCCTATTGTCACACATGAGACAGAGTGGCAAAGGATTGTTTCTGAAGGCTCCCTGTATTATCTAGCATGAGGGCAATGGAATTTGCAGGCAGGCTGTGCTCCAAGTTTAGGCAACCTACTGGGATAATAAAGATGCAGAGTGCATCAGGCTTCTCCCAGCATCAACCACACCATGTACAGCACAGCTGCAAGCACAGAAGACAGAAACAAATGTCCTGATGTAGAGGGAACAAGATGCTTATGGCTCTGTCTGTGAAATAGGATATGTTGCTGCTTCCCTTCCTTACACAGACACCTGGCAACTTTAACAGATTATTTCTGTTTCCTATAGCAAATGGAGGATGAGTATATGCACCATACAAGCAAATCTCACACCTTACCTTACACTGCATTTGCCAAGAGCACAGACTGTGTACTGCAACTCTGAAGACACTCAACATCTGGGGAACAGGAATCTGCTTTTGAGAGCTGCTCTGGGATCATCACAGCTCTTCTTACACCAAGTTCACATGGTTGTCTCTGGGCTCTTCTGCAGAATGGATTTTCAGTAACATTCTACTTAAGAAGGTCCTGCATTTATTGTCTTTCCTCATGCGCACTTTACATTTAATATATGCTTTATAATGGTATGCAGTATAGCCAGAATCAGGGACTGTCTCATAGCACTCTATGTAACAAAATAGGCTGCTTGATTTATCCTGCAGGCCAATCACTATGAACCTTTCCAACTGATTGATGATTTGTCTTCAGGAGTATCACTCAGCTCACTTTCCACGTAAATTTAAGCTCTCAGATTTGATAATATGCTATCATACACATAATGAGTAGGAGTTATGAATTTAGAACTGTTTAGGAAGAAAGCTTTAACTCTAAACCTTGGAGTTAATTCATCTTATAAGTCAGTATATTTCAAATTACACAAAAGTTGTATGACAGCACAGCCCAATACGCACAGAAAAATCACAACTTTGCCCAATGTAACATTGTGTATGGTGGTTTAGTTGTTTTCTTTTTTATAACTGAAAGGTTTAGTGCATGAAACCTAGTGGAACTTGCTTAATAGAGAACACTAGTAAATTTACAAGAACAAATTTGATTGCTGAATGATTCTGAAAGGCAAATATAAAGTATTTTTCTAAAGAAGTGTAAGGAATACTGATGCATTATAAATTAAAGTTATGTAGGTATCATTCACAGATGCATCATAGAGGGGAAACATGTTCAAGTATATCAGCTGTGCATAAGCAACAGTTTAAAGAAATAAATGCATTGGAAGAAGTTATTTCCTTTTACATCTTGTAAATTACAGGTAAATATTACCCATAGCCTCAGTTGACAAGTATACATGTAGCCCTATTTAAACTATACTAATTAACACTAGATAATCACTTCAACCTGCGCTATTAAGTTAGATTAAGGGTTAGTAAAAAAATATATAAACATCCCAATATATTTTCTATCTTCTAGGACTCAGTTATTTTTCTAAAACTTTCCTAAAATATTTAAGCAAAGCAATTTAGTGTTTTGAAACTCTGATTTAAAAACAGTATTTCTTCCTTTTTATCTCTGCCCTCATTTTGCCTGTGAAGGCAACAGAATAAATTATAGCTCCTGTTTTCTTCTACTTTTTCATTAAGGCAAGTGTAACTTTGCATAAGCTAAGGGCATTCGGAAAAGTTAAGGAACAGCAAAAGGAGAAACACAAGAAGATTAGAGGAAGCCAGATAGCAGATTACTACTTTGATTGAATCCTGACAACCTTTTTCAGTTATGGCCTTTTTTCAGTTTCTGGAAGGTATTGAACAGACACAGTTCTTACTCGCAGACCATTTCTTCTATACTTTAGAATTTAGGTGCAGAAAAACTGGCCATATTAACCTTTGGATTATGCTTACAAACTGTTGAAAAGCACAACCTGCTGCAGCAGGGACCATGTCAGAGCTGCACCAACAACTGTACAGGACAGATGACTGAACTGCATGGTGGTGTACATTTTCTGGCTCTTTTTAATGGACTCTCATAAGCCATGCAACACAGACTGTGTCTGTGGCTGCCCGCTACCAGTGATATGTGATTCCATCTGTTAGGTGTTTGGGGGCACAGAGCTTTTTCATGTTGGGCTGCAGAGTTGTCCAAACTCAGTCCTGACTCTGTAAGCTTTCATGCAGAAGAGCACAAGGTACGCTTGGGCTTGAGTGCTGGCTTGTGCCTATGCTACATGCCCAGTACAGACAGTGCAAAATGATCTATCACCCTGTATGTGGAGAGTTGGTGGCCCAAACAAGACTGTGTCTTGGTCTTGTCTCTATGCCTTGGCCAACAACTCCTGAGCCCTGCACTTATGTCTTACTTCTTGACCATTTTTCTGATTTTGGTGGTTCAGAAAAATGCCAAAACTCAAGATACACTATGTATTCTTAAGTAATGTGAAATTAATTTACTGGTAGGATAATTAGAACACACTGCAGCCAGGGGACTATTCACAACCCAAGGAATCATAGCCATGTGAAAGAAGTCATGTTCTCCCCTGCTTTGCTACTTTAAGACCATACAACAAGGTCCTGATGGGACCTTGCAGGTCACTGAGTCTAGGCACTGCTCTCAATGTCAAGGAGACTTCAGAACACTTTTTAGAAACTTTCTGACTCTAAGACTGCTCCCACAGCACATTTTCCAGGGTGTTATCCAGCTGTGCATCAAATTTGCTATTCAAGGGGATTTCTGTTGTTGCTCTGCCATAAAGCTGACCTCAGAAGAGTCTGTGGTACACATGGACCTGCTGTGTGATTGCTCAGTGCATTGGTCTGGAAAGACTTGTAAATACTGAGTGTGACCTGGCCATTGTAACTCTGTGTCTAACCTGCCTGAATGGGTTTTCCTATATGAGTATCCTGTTGTAGTTCAGTGTGAGACTTAAGAGGAGCAAGGCTGGGAAGCTGCAACAGTCTTCCATGAACTGATTCTCATTTTATACTTGCATTCAATTGTTAAGACTATGCCTGTTCTATTGTCAGTGAAGATGCTACTCCCAGGCTGCAGGCCGAATAACTACTCAGGCCAAGCCAAAAGCCAGGGATTAAAGCACACTAGGGACCTAAAGATACTTCAGAAGGTGAAGAGAGAAGCGGACAGCTGACAGTGGTTTAATTTGTGGGCAGAGGGATCCATGCCCCAGATTGTGAACTGAAACCTGTGCAGAGCTTGCTGTGTAAAAACTGGGAATTAACAGTGGTTCTCAGAGAAAAATCAGGAGCCAGTGCCTGTTACCACAGCATGGAAGAAGACCTTTTAGCTGGAAAAGGCACCAAAGCTGGACAACATTTGAAGCAAAAACTGCAAAAAGGAGAAAGAACTAAGGAGGTAGGAAAGACTGACAAGACAAGAGACAGAGTGCTTTAACGCTGTCTTTTTCAGAGTCACAGAGGAAGGAAGCATCCTCGCCAAGTCAGGAATTGCTCTGACTTCTCTGTCTTCCTAGAAATCATCAGTAAGACAGTGATTACTGCAGAAGCCTTTAAGAGTCCACTCAGGAAGGCTTCAGCTTCCTCTCAAGCACACAGGGAAGCTCAGAAGTAAATGATTAATGGCCCAAAGCTTGATTTGATTTGCTGCTACAATTAGGTAGTGGCTGGCAAAGCTCACTGGCCTCCCTCAGGTACTAATCCATAGCGGGCTGTTTCAAAGAGTTCCTGAGAAACTGGAGCTTAGATAACCTCATTAAAAGCTATTTGAGAGGCGTTTCAGTTACATTAATGCACAAAATGACTAGTGAGGATAGCCATATGCTGCTCTTACATAAAAATATGAGTAAGTCATCTGTCGGGTAGCTGAAGTTCCTAAGTTATGTCTAAATGGAATACAGATATGATGGGCACTCCGATATAAAGAATGTTCACTGACTGAAGATGAATTTAGTAATCCCATCAAAACAAAAGGATAAAGAGTGTTTTTCCACTTAGGCTAATATTTGATCAAAGGCTGGCAACAAGACTAATTTTTTTTCAGAAATTAAAACTTGGCATGAAAATGTTTCAATAACTGTCCCCGAGTGAAGTGTTTCTTGTGCAAACCCGGGGGTTAGAAATTAAAGAAAGAGAAGAACACGGACATACAGCATAATCTTCTGTTCCCCTGACCCGCCTTTGCCCACACCTGTAGCTGTGAGAGATCCACTACAGCAACTACCTGCTTACAACCCTGTTGCTGCAAGGACATGGAGCTCCTCCCATCCAAAAGGAAAACTAGTGTGTCATGACCAAGGAATCAAACACAGGTAACATTTTTCACCTTCAGATATACCACTTACCTCCTATGGTAAATTCCCTTTGGGGGTTCAGAGAGAGTCAGTTAAAAAATAAATATAAGAAAAGTGTGAAGAAAAAATACAGCCCTTTAATGCAGACTGGATCACACGAACTGCAAAAACCAATTCTGGCATAAAACACTGCTTGATATATCCAAATTTTGGATCATAGCTTCTACATTTCAACCACTGGAGAGCATCTCAAGAAGTATCATCACTGCCAAGGCACAGAGAGTTTTGACAAAATTCTCTTTAATTTGGTCTTATAAATCTGCAACTAGGGAAATTCTGAAATTTCCCACGCTGTCTCTTCTGGGGCATCGCAATTCTGGTATCTAACCTAAATCTCATGCTGAGGTTTCGGCTGCTGTAGTTCGCTCTTTTGTCTTCGCGATGCGCTTTCAGAGGGCTCATGTGCCACACAGGCTGTACTCCCGTTTGCCCCTGCTCGGATAGCCATGACCCTGGTGAATCACGCTCAGGCGGAGGCTCACTGTAACCTCCTGATTCTTCTTCACGGAGCTGCTACCTACCCGGCTGTTCCCCATCCCGCATTTCCGCATCCACTGCCTCTGACCTCGCACTCGTGCTTCACGAGCATCCTGGTTTTCCAAAACATTTTTCCAGTTTGCCAAGATCGTTTCAGAAATCTAATCGTGTTCCCCGGCATAGCCACAACCCTCCCACAAACTGAGCACGCGTGCTGCCCGCGCCACTGCCCACATCACTGGTGACAAACTTCGGTGGTCTGACTGAATGAACCCCTGCGTGTCCCGTGTTGGCAGCTGAGAACGTAACAGCACCTAGCTGTCCCTTGGCTTGGACTTACCACGGGAGTCAAACCCGCCCTTTAGCGAACTAAAAGCTCCTTTTTCTCGCTCCTTTATCAAGGAGAGACGTCCGAGCGCAGCTGCTCCGACAAAGCCGCTGCTGTCGCCTGCACATCCCTTCCTTGCGCTCCGCGCGTTGGGAGCGCAGGCGGTGCGCGGCCGCGGCGGCTCCCGG